>PVJO010013204.1:0-52631 GCA_004026905.1 Hystrix cristata
TTTTAAATGGGAGTTTATAAACACAAGGAGTATTTCCTGCAGTGATTGATGAATAGATATATAGATATATAAATACAAATAAATTTTAATGATCATGAGACTATGCTTTGCTCTGGGCTGTTAGAGTGTTTAACTTCAGATCTTCATTTTTTGGAAAGCAAATTTATTTATCAACGTAAGATTTTGACACACTCTGCTTACCTCCTTGGAATTGTATGTAGGATTTTACCCAAAATAGGCAATATTATAATTTTGCTTGAATAGAACAAGCACTTAAATTTTGATAAACATAAAACAGAAGCTTAATTCTCACTTCTTCACTATTTGGTCAGAAAGAGGTAATATACAAATTGTTTTTATATTCTCCATTTTGCCTATTCCCGGAAGTCACACACACACACACACACACACACACACACACACACACACGGTGTTGTGATTAAAAGCTCTTGAACAGACATCATTTCCATGACCCTGTGGCAGGATAAATTAATACTGAACTTTTGAGTATTTTACCCCGTGTATTTTATGCTTGATTGTTTCATAATAAAAAGTGTAGTTTTCATACATATTAATGACTGACCCCATTCTCATGTCAGTTTCCATTTTTAAAAATTTTGATATGACATTTACCTTTTGGAGATTTGTTTTCCTTTTTGCCCCTTTCCTTATTAGCCCCCATGCTTCATTTGTATGCCAGAGGGGGAAAAAAAAAAAAGAACACTTTGCTGAACCGAATCAAATAAAGCAATAAGACTCTTAGGTTGACCATGGGTCTGCTGCTGTCAACCATAACCATTAACTTTTCGTGAATGAGAAAGGAATGACAATTTGGTCTGTTTCAGACTTATCAGGAAGGAAGCACTCCAGCGCCTTGCCGTATCATTTACATGATTTTGTCAAAGGTCTCGTTCACTGAGATACCTTGATCTGTGGAGCTTTTTGATCACTTGGTTAGAAAACACTCTGTGTCTATAACTTCAGGGGGAAACATTGACTGAGCTTAGTAGTTGGACACATGAGAATGAACAGATACCAGCAGGCTGAAGTTCAGGTAACGGCGCCCTAATTATAATCACAGAGCAGGCCTCATGCCCCTGGAGAAGTTCCACATGCTGTGGGTGCAGCGACCTTATTCTTTCAGTCACGGGTCTGGTGAGGGTGAAATCGTTTTAGTGTGTCCATCTGAGACATCTCCAATGATGATGCTGCGGTTATCAAGTGGAGGTCAGAGAGAAGGCGGTAGGGTCTGTCACCTGTGGAAAAAACAAGATTTAAGGGGAGCATAGTTCCTGAGTGGGGTAATTCAACAGAATTGCGAATGAGGAGGGTCTCGGGGCTGGAATATAGATGCCGTCTATCAGAATGGAAGGCAGCACTGTGGCAGACATGCACGCTGGCGGCTGCAGGCGGCTCGCCTCGTCACTGTTGCTTTCAGGACTATTAAAATGCAGTCCCAGGTATTTCCTGTACAAAAATGATGTTGGTAAAAACGCATTGAAAATCTAATGGAATAAATAGAAGAAATACCGGTTTTATGCTCATAGTGCAAGTTGGATTTAGGATTTATTATTTTTAAAGTTACTATATAAAATCATCTTAGAAGAGTCTCCTGCATTTCAACTAGTCTCTTTCTTAGGGAAAGTCTTCTGAAGTTTTTGAGTTTAACTACTATGGGAATACAAGAAGAAAACACAATATAAACGACAATGGTTATTGCTCTGCGTTACTTTGTGTGTTCCTATTTTATTTGCCTATTATTGACCAGATATATTTTTAGTGACTGCTCATAGCAGAATAAAAAATGAAGAAGATGAAAAAATGGACGGAGTGGATGGGAATTAAAGTCACCATTTGTTATTTTTCTAGCACAAGTGTACTAATTATGAATATATCCCATACCTTCAAATAAGTGTTACAGATTATTTTCCCCTTGGATTAGTTTATCTGCAGTCCAGGGAGTCCACAGACACAGCCAGACCCCTACTCTTACCTGAAGAAATTAGATTCTTAGAAAACTTCAGGCCTAGGGGTACGTATATTTGTCAAATGCAGGCTATATTTACCCCTCCTATGCTTGCAGGGACTGCACTGTTGAGAGAAATGCAAATATTAATGAAGGATGTTTCTCAGGAAAGGATATTCAGTGAGGGCTCTTCCTCTGTCAAAACTGGCTCAATAGTGCATTTTCCAAACAGATCAAATGTTTATAGAGTCATACGCTGACATTTATCTGACAATTTTTGTATTCTGATCAAATGAATTTCTTTATTAGGCCCAGACACCTCAATATACCATTGAGATTTTTTCTTCTGTGGAGAAATTAAACACACAATTCTTTCGCATTTTTCGAGTGAAGATAAGGGCGAGGTGGGTGGTATATCTTGTGGTCTTTCAAGGGCTATTTGAACGTCAACTACAGACCTTGGTTGAAGTAAAAATTGCAGGATTAGTGAAAGCATGGTATTTTACTCTGTTATAGATGAATCAGTCATATCACACGTGGAGTTATTAAATTGTGATTTGACATGATGTATTACATATAACGAGGCTTGTGTTATATTCTCTAAGTCATTACATCTGATGAGACTACTTACTGCTTTCTTCTCTGTGCCTTTGTTTCCTAAAACAAACATATAAAAAGAAATAAACCAGAAGTTTTTTGTTTTCTCGAGCTAAATACACTTATTTTACAAGACTTAAAATAGTATGTATATATTCAAATGCACCCACACATGTTTGTCGTACTTCAACTAATTCTCAAGAATAAGAGAAAAGTAGTTTTTATTCATCTGTCACGTGCCTGGCAAATTCCATTTTAATTATATATTATAATAGTAACCACATTACGTTTAGCTTATGTTGTAGTAAAAGTTATTGCTTCCCAACAGCAGACTCATTAAGCGATTTCAGTATGTATTTATAACATTTAGAATAATTAAAATCCTAAATCATATCGTATAGTCTTTAAAGGAATTTAAAATTCATCTGTAAAGGTTAAATCTAGAAGTTGAACACCCGAAAAAGCAGATGCAGCAGAGAAGACACTCCGAGTTTACTTAAAAGTGAACAGGTTCCTCTACCTCTTGCTTATAAATCTCCAGATGACCAGGCTAAAGCAAACCAATAGAAATATCTACTACTGTGAGGAAATACAATCAAATTAACAGAAACCTTATTGTAGGACTTCTTCCATGTTTACTTAGTCCCCGTTTTGGTTTATTAGGAGGATTCTGGTAGCAGAAACCAGGACCGTTTTAATGGTACCATTGACTATATCAAGAATCTAGGAGTTCCCAGCAAACTGTTCCTTTCTTTTCCTTTCTATTCTTCTAAATATTTTTGTTGTCACAACAGCAATTCTACCTGGTAACTGAATTCCATCACATATCTCATCACAAAATTCATTCTTGTTGGTTCTTCTCAAAATCTCATTAATCTACAAATGAGTATAATTTAAATTAGCATTTATGGTATATATCTGAAAGAAAGTTTTACTAAAGAAATTAAAACCTAAATGCCCTGACTAATCCTTCTGTATTTTGCTATACTTTTACTAACATTGACATATACTCCTTACTACACACATTTATTTTAATTTTACAATTTGTTTAATGTATCCTCCAAGTCCAGCAATGGACTTACACTCAGAAATTACTAGGTGCTTAACAGTGTTTCTTGTGTTGCTTTGTTTGTTTGTTCACTTTCTTCTAAGGATTAAGTATGTCATGGTTTACGAGAAAGAGAGGAGGACAGTGCCTCAGTCGGAATGTTTATTTCCCCCAAACAGAAGAGAAGAACGCAGTAGATATGTTACCTATTTGGTTTTGTCAATATCTTTGTCATTGAGAATTTTTCTTTCTTTACTTGATGCAACTTACTATCACGTAGTTTTACCTGCAGTACTAGGCTGTTCAGAATTCATCTTCTCTCTTCTTGATCAAGTTGGGGGTAGTTAAGTGTTTCAGAACAAGCCAATCACAGTTCTTTTTGTGGGATGAACATGTATCTTGAATTTTAAGGTCCTTACTCCAGAGAGTAAGGCCATCGATCATTAAGGACCATCATTATGCTACTTTGGACAGGTCATGGTTAAGAGTGAGGCCTACAAAGGAAAATGAGAGTTAGGAGGAGGGTGGATAGATTTCCTAAAGACACTAAATTCCTGGGTCTAGCTATGCCCAATGGCTCAAGGTTGGAGATGCTGTAGGTGTCCCAGATGTATGAGCAAATATATTATTTTGTTGTTCTTAAAGTCTGTTTGAACAGAGTCTGCCAGTTGTAACCTGAAGTCTCAACTAACTCATGGGGTACCATGAAGTTTATGAAAATCCAAGGATAGGAAGCAAGGCAGAGCTGGATGACACAACAGAGCTGCCACCAAGACTGTTTTTTTCCATTGCTCGTAGAACTGGTGGTCACTTATCTCTGCTGCTTACTGAAAATATGCAGTATTTAGTTTCATCCTTTTCCTGCAAATCTTGCCTTCCTTTCCTTGCATTCCGTGTATGTTGTACCTTCTCTACTTCTGTATTACAGTGGCTTCTACTTTGGGTGTAACCTGGAGTCTGGGCCAGTACTGCTATCCCTCTTTAAGCACTCTGTAACCTATTTTCTCAGTTTTTTAATCTAACCTTCAGTTTAAGTAGTCCTGATCATTTTCATTAATAATATTAAGATATCTGCCATAATCGCATAATCGTTTTAAAACACTCTTCCAGTATTCCAGCCCCAAATTCTCAGAAGGGAGAATTTGTTTCTTTACATACATGTATTTTTTTCTACTGCCTTCCATTTAGCCCTTTCCTGCACAGGGTCACATGGTATGTTATTCTCTTTCCCCAGTTTGCTCCTACCTTAAGAAATAATACACAGAGCAGCCTAAATAAGGTACAGTACAGATAGTGGTAAAAGTAATTGCATATCGAAGTAGCAAGTATATCTCATATACTTTCTCAGATTCTCAATGTCTTGTTTGCTTCTACTCCCATAACTGAGGTTTTTTTTTTTTTTCCCTGTTTGTTTGTTTTTTGCCTCAATTGTTGTCTCAAGTGACTTAATGCCTATTCATTTGTCCTTTCTAGATATGGAGGAAAACTCATAGCACAGGCCGTGGAAGGAGTGACTAGCGACTGGCCACAACTATTCATATGATTTAGGACCAGGGAATTAGAGCCCTTTCGCCAGTGAAAAACAACAGAGCTGGCATCCAGTATCCTTTCTGTCTCCTCTGTGTAGAAATTTTTGAAGATACAATTTTCTCGTGTAGACCATAAGAAATTATTTTGTGTGTGTCTGAGTTTATCTGCCAGCCTTGTGAGATGGTTATTAATACTACCTGCCTCTTAGATAAGAAAGACCAGTCAAGGTTCTGTCAGGGAACAATGGCAGGGAACTCTCCCATTAGGATAACTCAGAGGGTAGATTTACAAGAAAACTATTTACAGCTATGTGAGTAGCATAGGGGAGACACATTTAGCCTAAAAGTGGTGATCTGGCAACAGAGGGATTGTTACCACTGCTAGACTTTAAAAACCAACTTATACTCCTCCATCATATGGGTTAGTATTCATTCTATAAGAATAACACCCCTAACTAGATCCCTAAGAACTGAATTATTTATGGCCTAAAAATGTTTGGTTTTCCTTCTAAAACTTATATTCCACAATCTCTAGAGATAATCAGGGTAAATGTAAAAGTTTCAACCTAAATTTACTAAATTTGCAATTATTCCTCAAAGTATATTTCAAAATTAATAACGTAAAATGTAGTTTATGAGTAAGTATAGTTTTATGTAAAATTTTTAATGACTATGCTCCCTGACACCTTATTTCACCTATTTATTCTTGGAAATAGGACACTGAAATGTACTTGTTTTGTTGTACTATTCGGAAAATTTCTTGGGCCTGCAGTATTTTGCTCCTACCCTCCAGTATTACCTCTCACATTGATTTTCCCCACAGTTAAATAAATGCTGCGCTAGTTTTATTTTTTCACATTTGCAATTCTTTTCCACTTCAAGTAATCTTGTTTTCATATTTTAGTTAAATCTCCTATATCTCTAAAATAATCCTTTAAAGGATTTAGATGCCTGGAGTACACTTTAGCAAAACATTGCCCCAAAGCTTTCTTGAATCCAGCTTTGAAATAGTTGCACTTTGTGCCATTGCAATTATGGGACAAACCAGGAATCCTCCCTGAGGGATTAGGCTGCAGTGATTTTACAATATGGAGGTTTCATTATTTTCTGTAATTATTCCAAGCTATATTTTAAATATTATCAAGTTACTCGGATTCATTGAAATAAAAGAGTACAGCTATAGATTGTCTGTAATTCCTTTGCCATCCAGATAAGAAAACAATACCCAATCGAGTGAAGGAAAAGGCTAAAGGTCACATAGCTACTGATTGCTGTATGACCTTTCATTCTTATAGAATTTTTGATACTCAAAGAAGATGTGTAATAAGTTGTAATAGCGCAATATCCTAAAGTCCCAGAAACAGAATTTATACTTTACTAAATGACTAGTGTCTGGGAGTTTCCCATGACTCCCTAGAATCTTAAAGCCAACATTGTCAGAAATTATCATGCCTCAACTAGATTTTTCCCTAGACTGTATGTTCTTCACCAAAGGCCTGTCTAAAGGAATTGTTCTGGAGACTGAAGTATATCTTGTGTTATATATGCACAAGAGAGACTAGATGATTAAAAACAGAGCAAAAATTGTGTTGCCTGCTAATTTGTTATTCCTCCTGAATTCCTGTGCAGGAGTCAAAATGTCAGGAGTAAATGACAGTGCTTCTGTGTTCTTCAGCCCCAGCAACAGGAGAGGAGCTGTGCATGAGGATGATCATTATTACAGGACACTTACAAAAGTACTTCAGAATTTTCTTCAGGAATGCAATCTGGAGATCTCTCAAATTCCATCTCTTGGTATAGCACCAAGGGCTGAGTTAGTACCAAGCATCTGACTTATTTCAGGCCTTTCATTATTCTTTTCTATCTTCCTGGCATGTATTGGGGATTGATTGTAGGAAATATTCAGAATAATCAAAATATAACACAGATATGAAAAGGTAAAAAGAGCTCACTTTACCCTGGCTCATATTACCACTTTGATTTCTTCCATCTTCAAAACTGTATGTATTACTTCTAAAATACTGACTAATCTTTTCTTATATTATTTATAAAGTCATAAATTCACATAGCAAACACAAGAATTGTAATTGCAAGGTTGAAAGTGAATGTCAAAAGAAAATACTAGTTTTAAAAAGAAACAGTTTTACCTAATGTGTAAATTTTTATTGTCTCTACCACTCAATTTTTCCCTTAGACACCCTAAAAAATTTGGCTTTGGCTGATGGCGTCATCTGATGCCCAAGTGTTTTTCATATATAAATATATTTCATAACATTTCCTCCTCTTTTCACACTGTGTTTTCCTTTTCCCCACCCCAACCCTTTGATATTTTAAGGCACATGGTTAGATTAAGCTCATCCCAGGGGTGCCTCTTTCTCATTTTTTCCTGTTTATATTCTTTCTTTTCTTCTTTGGTTAGTCTCTGAGAAGCTCAAATGTTTGTTTACAGCACCCTTGATTTTATTAAATGTTTATGACCCCTAGATAAGGATCATGGTAAGAGATACCGCACTTTTCAAAATAGTGCTTGAACAATTGGATTAAATGGTATCAGTTCACTTCCTGGATATTTGAATCATCTACATGTCAAATCTAATTCTGAAGACATTTGTAGTCTGTTAGAGACTTTTTTTTTTAAAGTGCCTTCTAACTCATTATGGAAAATTTAAACTGTGATTTTTGTAAATATGTGAAAGAGACTTGTGTGAAACAAGTAATCGTTAGAGTTGTTGGCTTGCTGAATTATATAGTGTCATAAAATTGCCTCGGGAAGCTAACACAGTGTCCACTGTATCATTTAAGGAAAGATAAAAAGATGTGCGTATATGTATTTGGTTCCTTTATTGGGATAAAAATTTTACCCCTATTATTTGGAACAAAATTTATATTTATTACTTTCAAATTTATTTGTTTTACATCTTACCTTTTGTCTTCTTCCATACCTTGATCCAATTTTTTTTTTTATTTTTACAGCAAAAATTTACATCTAAAAATAAAGGGACATAGAATCAATTTTTTATTTCTCTAGGAGAATTTAATTTAGTACATTTTGGCTTGATTCAGAGGGACCTATTTTTGTCTCAATATTCAGAAAGATATTGAACAAGTTGTTTCAATTCTCTGAGTCTCAGTTTTCTTATCAATGATATGGGAGTATATTAATATTATCTTGAAAATATTAAGAATTAACCAAGATTGAAGATTAAACTGCCTAAATTATCATAGCTACACAATGCATAAATATTTGTAATCATATGCAAAACATAATCTATTAAAATTATTTAAAGAACAGATTGACAAGCATTCTCTGTTTTATTTTTTCACTTTTTAAAAAAATTTATTTTGGTGGCACATTTTAGATACACACAATGATAACATTCATCATAGATAATTTGTATCCATACATGATATAGTTTGCTTTCATGTTTTTTCCCATCCCCCTCCCTCCCTCCGACCCTGCTTTCCCTCCTTATTTATAAAAGCTTTGATTCTTTTTTTCCTTCTATTCTCTTTTTTTTCCTTGTCCCTCTCTCCCTTTCTCCCTCTCCCCTCCCTTGTTTCCCCTCCCACTTGAACAATTTCTTCTCTTTCCCTAGAATATATTATACATTTTGGTCCTTATTTACATTTTCAGTTTCTCACACCAGAGAAACAATGCGGTATTTAAACATATGTGTGTAATTTATTTCACTTAAAAGAATGGTATCAAAGTGTATCCATTTACCTAGACATGTTTCAAGCTTATCCTTCTTTATGACGGAGTAGTACTCTATTGTATAAAAAAAAAAATCTTCTCTATCCATTCATCAGTTGATGGGCATTTGTGCTGTTTCAAAGATTTAGCTATTACAAACTGTGTCGCTGTAAACCTGGATGTGTATATATTGCTGTAGTGTGATGCTTTTTAATTCTTTTAGGAAGATACCAAAAGGGGAATATCTGGGTCAAATGAAACCTCTACTTTTAGTTTTTTTGAGGAATCTCCACACTGATTACCACAGTGGTTGTACCAGTCTGCATTCCCACCAACAGTGGAGAAGGGTTTCTTTTTCCCCACTCCCCCACCAGCTTTTATTATTGACTGATATCTTGATGAAAGCTATTATTTCTGGAGTGAGATGGAATCTCAGTATTGTTTTAATTTGCATCTCTGAAATGACCAGTGGTATGGAACATTTTTTCATAAACATATCTGCCATTTCTACTTCATTTGAGAAGTGTCTGTTTATTTTAGATGCTCATTTTTGGACTAGATCTTTATTTTATTTTTTTTTAGTTCTTTATATATTCTAGATATTGGTTCTTTGTGTGAGGAACAGCTGACAATTTTTTCCCACTCTGTGCATCGTCTCTTCTTTCTGTTGGTGATTTCTTTTGCTGTGCAAAAGCTTTTTAATAAGGATTCTTTGTGATATTTCCCAGGCAATCAGAAGTTTTTTCATAAAGTCTTTGCCCACACCTATGTTCTTCAAGAGTTCTATCTGTACTGTGTTCAAGCAGATTTAGTGTTTCTGTTTTAATATTTAGATCTCTGATCCATATCAACTTTAGTTTACAGCATGGTGAAATATACAGAGCTAGTCTTAATCTTTGGCATGTGGAAAGCCAGATTTTCTAGCACCAGTTATTAAAGAGGCTATCTTTCTTCCAGTGAAGGTGTTTGGTCTCTTTGTCAAAGATAAGGTGACTGGGCATGTTTGGAGTTATTTCTTCATCTTCTCATCTATTCCACTGATCCTTGGGTCTGTTTTTGTTTGTTTTGTTTTTTGCCAGTACCATGCTGTTGTTTTTATAACAATAGTTTTGTAACATAATTTCAGGTCAGGGATTGTGATGGCCCCTCCTTTGCCTTTGTTGCCTAGAGTTGTTATTGCTATTCTAGGTGTCTTCTGGATTCAAATAAATTGTAGGATTTTTTTTTCTAATTCTGTGAGGAATACTATTGATATTTTGATTGGGATTGTATTAAATCTGTACAACAATTTTAGAAGTATGGAAATTTTCACTATATTATTTTCTCTTACCCAAGAGCAAGGGATATCTTTCCATTTTTTGATATCCTCTCCAATCTCTCTTTTCAGGATACTGTAGTTTTCAATGTATAGGTCATTTACTTTCTTCATTATCTTGATCCTAGGTACTTCATTTTTTGGATGCTATTGTGAAAGGTGTTGTTTCTCTAATTTCTCTCTTAATGAGTTTGTTGTTTGTGTACAGGAATGCTATTGATTTTCAAGTGTTGGGTTTATATCCAGTTACAGTGCTGAATTTGATTATTAAATCTAGAAGTCTTTTGGTGGAGTTTTTGAGGTCTTCTATGCAGAGTATCATGTCATCTACAAATAATGATAATTTCACTTCTTTCTTTCCTTTCCTTATTCCTTTTTTTTTCTTTTTGTTGTCTAATTGCTCTGGATAATGTTTCCAGAACGGTATTGAATAGCAGTGGTGATAGTGAACATCCTTGTCTTGTTTCTGATTTTATTGATTGATTGATTGTAAAACTAAAACTGTTTTTTTTTAATTTACCAAGAAAATGTATTGGTACATTGTAGATAGACATGATGATCACATTCATCATAGTTAATTCGTACCTATACATGATATATCTTGGTTCCTCCCTTTCCCCTCCTTACTTACAATAGCTTTATTTACATTTTTCCATTTTTTTACTTTTCTTTTCTTTTCTTTTCCCCTTCCTTCTTTTCCCCTTCCTCCCTCTCCAGTTCTCTTTACATTTGTTCCTGATTTTAGAGTGAAAGTTTTCAGCTTTTATCCATTTAGTATGATATTGGCTGTTGGTTTGTCATAGATGGCTTTTATTAGATTGAAATAAAGACCATCTATTTCAATTTTCTTTAGGGTTTTTATCATGAATGTGTGTTAGATTTTGTCAAATGCTTTTTTTGCATCTACTGAGATGATGATGTGTTTTTTTGTCCTTGGCTCTGGTAATATGGTGTATCATATTTATTGATTTGCACATGTCGAACCATCTCTGCCTCCCTTGGAAGAATCCTACTTGGTCATAACATCTAATCTTCTTGATCATTTGCCGCATTCTTCTTGCCAGTATCTCACTGAGGATTTTTTGCATGTATGTGGATTAAAAGAGACTGGCCCATAGTACTCTTTTTTGGTTTGCTTCTCTGATTTTGGTATCAGGGTAATGGTTGCTTCCAGGAATGAATCTGGGAATATTGTTTCCCTTTCAGTTTCATAAAAGAGTTTCAGGAATAGTGGGATTAGATCTTCTCTAAATTTTTTATAGATTTCAACAGTAAATCTAGGCTTTTTCTTTGTTGGTAGGATTTTAATTACATCTTCAATGTCATTGGCTGATATTCAGTTATTTAGCATCTTTATATCTTCTTGATCCAGCTTTGGTAATTTGTATGTATGTAGGAATCTGTTTCTTCTGTGTTTTCCATCTTATTAGAATAAAGGTTCTCAAAGTAGATACTGATGATACTGTGGATTTCTGCAGGATCTGTTGTGATTTCCACTGTTTCCTTCCTAAGTGCATGGATTTGAGTCTTTTCTTGCTTTTTTTTTTTAAGGTTGGTTAAGGGTTTGTCAATTTTATTTAATCATTCGAAGACCCAACTCTTCAATCCACTGATTCTTTGTATTGTTTTCTTAGTCTTGAATGCATTAATTTTCTGCAATGATGTTTATAATTTCCTCCATGTACAATCTTTGAGCTTGACTTGCTGTTCTTTTTCAAGAAGTTTGAGATTCAACATTAGGTTGTTTATTGAGCCTACTCTGTTTTTCTGATATGGGGGTTCACTGCTATAAATTTCCCAGGTAGGAGTGCTTTCATTGCATCTCCTAAGATTTGGTGTGTTGTGCTGATGTTCCGAAAGAATTTAATTGTAGAACCTGTCTAATTTCTTCTGTAATTTCATCTGTAATCCATTGGTTGTTCAGGAAGGTGTTATTTAATTTCCATGTGTTTATGAAGTTTCTGTGGTTCCTTTTACTGTTTCTACTTTCATTGTACTATGGTCTGATAATATGCGTGGGATAATTTCATTTTCTGTGAATTTACGTCAGCATGTTTTATTAGCTAGTATGTGATTTATTTTGGAGAATGTCCCTTGCAGAGCTGAGAAGAATGTGTATTCTGATGTTTGGGGTGGAACACTTTGCAGATATCTACTAAGTCCATTTGTTCAAAAGTTTGTTTTAGTTCTGATATTTCCTTGTTGATTTTTTGTCTAGTTGATCTGTCTGTTTGTGACAGTGGGGTATTGAATTCCCGCATCACAATTGTATTAGTGCTTATTTGGTTTTTATGTCTGTTAATATTTGTTTTATATAGTTGGGTATGCTGGTATTTGGTGCATATATATTTGTGATCATTATCTCTTTCTCTGGGATTGTTCCCTTTGCAAGGATGGAGTGACGTTCTTTGTTGCTTTTAATCAGGCTAGGCTTGAAATCCACTTTGTTTCCAAATAGAATAGGTAGCTATTCCTGTTTTTATCTGGGTTCCTGTCACATGAAATATTGTTTTCCATCCTTTGGCTTTCAGTCTATGAATTTCTTTTTGAATTAAATGTGTTTCTTGTATGCAGAATATTATTAGATCTTTCTTCTTGGCCCATTCTGCCAGTTTATTTCTTTTAATTGGTAAATTTAGACCATTTACATTGATAGTTATAACCAGTATGTATTGATTTGTTCTTGTCATGTTATTTTCCTTTTGTTGGTTGCCCTTTTTTTTTTCCCTCTGTTTAATTACTTCTCTTGCATGGTACGTTCATTCTTTTGGAGTTCCTGGAGGTGGAGTTCTCATCATCTCTTTCTAGAATGTCCTTCAGAACATTTTGGAGTGCTGGTTTGGTGGTCATGAATTTCTTCAGGTGTTCTTTGGCACGGAAATATCTTTCTTCTCCATCAGTTTTGAAAGATAGTTTTGCAGGGTAAAATCAGGGTTAATTCAGAATCTGGACTGGAGGTTGTTTTCTTTTAGGGCTTGAAATGCTTTGAGGTCTACTTGCCTTGAAGGTTTTTATTGGGAAGTCTGCTGTGATTCTGATGGGCTTTCCTTTATAGATAATTTACTTCTTTTCTCTAACAGCTTTAAATATTCTGTTCTTGTGTTGAATTTCTCGAATCTTGACTATTATATACCTTCAAGTAGATTTTTCTGATCATAGTTAGAGTTGTATATGCCTCACTTATCTATATGTCATGTTCTTTTTCCATAGTTGGGAATTTTTCTACCATTACTTCTGTGAACAGTTTTTTTATTTTATTTTTTATTTTTTTAAATGTCATTTGTGCTATCTCCTGCTTTTTCATTGACTCCAATCAATCTTAGGTTATTCTTTGTATCATTTAGCAGCTGTCATGTTGATTTTTTGTCGTCCTTTACTATTTTTAACAACTTATTCTTTTCATGATTACTAACCACTATCCTGTCTTCTATGTATGATATTCTGTCCTCACCTTGGTTCATTCTACTGCCTATAATTTCAGTAGAAGTTTTAATCTCATGAATCTGTTTCATGGATTTAACTTCTTTCCTATGTTGGATGTTCATGGTTTTTATTTCTTTCCATATTGGGCATTCATGGTTTTCATTTTCCTAAGATCCTCTATTTTTTTTTTTTTAATCTGCATCTGTCTAGAGTCACTAATCGTGTCCTTCATTCTAGTCACCTTCTCTGTAGTTATCTGAGAAATTTTTTCTGATTTGATTTTTTCTAAAACCTCATTCTTTTGCTTTGTTACTTCTGCTGTTACCACTTCTGAGAGTCCTGGTGGGGTAGCTTTTGAATTGTTCCACTTGGTTGCCTTCTGGGATTGCCTTTGCCAAACTGGAAGTCTGGGGTTGCATCTTGCTTATGTGTCTTCTTGTTGTCTAATTTTTTTTTTTTTTTTTTTTTTTTTTTTTTTTTTTTTTTTTTTTTTTTTTTTTTTTTTTTTTTTTTTTTTTTTTTTTTTTTTTAGTTCCTGGGTTGATGCTTGTGAATTGATTATGGCAGATAGCTTTATTACTAGTATGGAGCACCCTTTAGAAATGACTGCTTCTCAGAGATGTCTTCCAGGCATATCTGGTTTTTGGGTTTTGAGTCTGTTGAAGATTCTACCTCTTCAATTTATTGGGGAGGAGAAGTTGCTGTCCAATTGGCCTAGCCCCTCATTCTTTGGCACTGGCCTATAGTGTTCTTTATGACTCTTGGGCAATCTCAGTCTTGGTGTACAAGGGAGAACAACTGATTAGAATATTTATGTCATCTTGGCCAAAGTAGTACAATCAATAATAACAATAGCATCAAATAGCCTAGAAAATGACAAACTGTGGTAACTATTAATTTGTTACATTTAACCATATGAACTAGGTTAATAGTTATGTAACAATATCTAAAAGAAACAAGAAAATTGTATACAATAAGTATGCCTTCAATATAGTGATTTTCTCTTAAGGGGAGAAAATGCAGAAGACGCTGGGGGAAAAATAGAAATAGAAGAAGAGAAAGAGATAGGAAGCAAGGTTTTAGGACAGAAGAAAATATGCAAACTTTGGGAAACTGGTGAAGAAGACAGGAGCAAAACAGAGAAGAAAGAAATCAAATCGAGAACAGAAAAAAATAACAACTAAGACAATCTTCATGCTCATATAAAAACAAGAAAAAAAACTAGAAAAAAGAAAAAAAAGAGAAAAAAAATTCCACTTCTGGGTGTGTCTCTCCTGTCACTGGTAGGCGGAGTGGGCAGGCCCGGATCTGTGTTGATTAATCCCAGCAGCAGATTCAGGGTGGGTAGTGAGTAATCCCAGCATGACTACACTTCTAGTTCCACTAAAGTTCAAACTGGTTTCTGGCCCTGAGTTTGGAACCTGGTTTGCTCAGCTAGCAGCACACCGTGTGTCTTGTGCCAGCTCGGACTTGGCTCCCTGCCAGTTTGAACTCAGCTCCTTGTCCTCCTGCACACTTGTGCTCAGCTCTCCTTGCCCTGACACTGGGAGATGCTAGACGGAGCTCCCCATGGCTTCTCTAAGTTCCAAACCCAGTTGGATCCTCTCCACGAGGGCAACTGTCCAATCTCTCTCTCCTGGGGGGACTTCCGAACCCAAATAAGTCACCAGCCACTGCACTCCTCTGTATCCACGCTCTGCTCCACTGGCGTGTCTCTCTGTGGAGGCCTTTGGGGTCTCTAGTAGTTCCCACGTGTCTGCAGGCTTGAGCCACCTCTCCCGTGCCTTGAGCTGGGGCTCATGGAGAAAGCGCCTTTTGCCACCTTCTTCTGTGCTGAGGTCCCTCTCTTCGCTCTCCCTGTGGGCTCCAGTTCTCACTTCATATCCTTGCTGTGTCCCGGGAACCCCCTTCCCTCCTCTTCCTCACACTGCTATATTTCAGTGTCTGGACACCAAATCTCAAAGAGGTCATTTCTGCTGTTCATCACTCCACCTTCTTCCCAGAAGTCCCCAAATAATAACTATTTTAGACTTTGGCATTCATATTGTTTCTGTTGAAACTACTCAAATTTGATGTTGTAGTATGAAAGCACCCATGTGCAATGTATAAACAAATGCGTGGGGCTGTGTTCCAATAAAACTTTATTTGCAGAAACAAATGATGATCTGGATTTAGCCTGTGGATTGCAATTGGAAGACCACTGAGTTATTTCTTTTCTTTAAAAAAAAAATCTTATTTACATAATATTTGAACAAACTTATCAAGTAGGAAATAATGTTTTCATTCATATATCCACTGGGTAGTGGACAATTCTGGGTATTTGTCATATTTGTCTTCTTAAACATATGTTGTTTTTTTCCTAAAATTTAAATGCATTTTTAAATTGATACATTAAATTATACATAATAGGCACCATGTGATGTTTCAACTCATTTATGCATGTGTAATATATAAATCAGTTTAAGCATAGCTATATGCTCAAACATTTATCATTTTTTATGATAAAATCCTTCAAAATTCTATCCTTTGGAAGTATAACATATGATGATACAGTGTATCATTTTCTGTTGTCTCCCTACTGTGCAGTAGCACTCTTCTTAACCCATCAACCCTACCATAGTCCTCACTGACCAGCCTATCCATAGCCTGCTCTCCCAGCTCTACTCCTTCTGGCCTCTGGAAACCAATAGTCTACCATCAACCTTGGTAAGATTAACTTCTTTTTTTTTTTTTGGTGCCGGGGATCGAACCCAGGGCCTCTTGCTTGTGAGACCAGCACTCTAACCACTGAGCTAAATCCCCAGCCCCAAGATTAACTTCTATAGATTTCAGATATGAGAGAGCATGTGTGGGACTTGTATTTCTGTGCCTGATATTTCATTTGACATCATGCAAGTATCCTGGATTTAGAATATGGCATCTACATTTTACAGTTCTATCATTCACACAAATTAATTGTGCACATTAATGGAATTCATTGTAACATTTTCATACACACACATTGTCGCTGATTGTGTCCATCCAGTCTTCTAACACATCACATATTAATTTTTCTATTTTCCAAATCAACTCTTGTAATTTCCACATTTAAGAGAGAACATAAGATACTTATTTTTCTGTGTTTGGCTTACTTTATTTCACAGGGTACCTCCCAATTTCATCTGTTTTTCTACAAATAGAAGTCCTTCTTTTCTTCTTTCTCCTCTTCTTTTGTATGTGGGGTACTGGAGATTGTATGTGGGCGCCACAGAGGTACATGCACAACCTTTTTTGTTTTCCATTTCTGAAACAGTGTTTTGCTAAGTTGTCCAGGCTGGTCTCTGCTTTACAGTTCTGCCTCCTCTTCTGAGCGATTGAGATTGCAAGTGTTTTCCATCATGCTTGGCTCAAAATTCCACTCTTCTTTAAAGTTGAATTATAGTCCGTATATGTGTGTGTGTGTGTGTGTGTGTGTGTGTGTGTGTGTATTTTGTGTTTCTGTTGATGAGTTTCTAGACTGCTTCCTTATCTTAGCTATTGTGAATTATGTGGTAATAAAATGGATAGGTATATATGATTTTGTATACTCACTTCATACACACACACACACACACACACACACACACACACACACACCCAGGAGTAGGGCAGCTGAGTCATATGATAGTTGTACTTTTTGTTTTTTGAGAAGATCTAAACTTTTTCCATAGTGGTTGTAGTAATTTATATTCCCATCAACAGTGTGTGTGTATGTTGCTCTAATCCATATTGATGCCAGCATGTTTTTATTTGATTGTAGTCATGATTAGTGATTTCAAGTATTTTTCTTCTATTAATCAGATATTTGTATTTATTTTTGATTGATATTATTCAGATCAATTTTAATTTTAAAATTTAGATTACTTTTTTGTGTTTTTAAGTATTTTCTGAATAGTGATCCTGTGTTAGACGAATAGTTCACATAGATTTTCTCCCATTCTGTAGACTGTCTCTGCCCTGTTCATCGTTTCCTTGACTGTGCAGAAGCCTTGTAGTTTGCTGTAATCTAATCTGTCAATTTTTGCTTTTGTCTCCCATATTTTTAGAGTTCTAGCCAGAAAAAAATCATTGCTTATTCCAATATATTGAAGTGTTTCTTCTATGTTTCCTTCAAGTAGTTTCAGTTTCAGGTTTTATATTAAAATCTTTGACTCATTTTTAGTTTATTTTGTACAGATTAATATGCTTTTAAACATTTTTACTTTATCTCCATCCCACTCAAAAATGTTTTAATGTTTGATTCATATACCTGTTTAAATGTACTAAATGTAAAATATATTTACAGTATCAAACCAAATACTTATTAACTGTCACCCAAGTAAAATATCACATATGGGCTGAATATTACTAAGTTTCCATTCACAAATCCATTTTACTTCTTTTTCCTGAAGATATAAAGGCTATCATCATTTTGTGTTCATCATTTCTATAAATATTTTGTGCTTTTACTAAATGTAAATGCATTCCTTACAAAATAAATCTTATTTGACTGTTTTCTATTTGAATGTTTTGTCTACCAAAAATGTGTATGTCCAAATCTTAATTCCCAATGTGAGAGTGTGAAAAGATGGAGAACCCTAGGGACATAATTAGATGTGAAGTTAGAACCCTTACAAAGTGGGATTAGTGCTGTTACGGAAACACACAAGAAAGAGATTCATTTTCTCTCTCTCTCCTTTATGTCATATGAAGATACAACAAGAAGTTAGCAGTCTACCTTCATAAGAGAGTCATCATCAGCCTAGACCATCCTGGCACCCTGATCTCAGATTTCCAGTTTCTAGAATTGGGAGAAATCAAGTTCTGTGGTATTTTGTTAGGGCAGCCAGAACTAACACAGTATTATGTAATGTATGTGTATAATATACACAGTTCATCTTGTTTTTGTCTTTTCACTTAATTTTGAGTGTTGAATGTATCATCAGTTTTTCTATTGAATTATTTGTCTTTTTCTTATAGATCAGAAAGTTATTAAGTATTATGCTTCCAAATCTACTGATACTCAACCTGAAAGTAATCTTCCTCCAGTGAGTGACAGGACTTTCCCTTTTGATTCAAGTTTTTTTTGATGTGTAGAGAATTATAATTTAATGTATTACAAAATTTAACAATCTTTACCATATTTGAGTCATTTTTTAGTAATATTTTCCTATATTAATGCCATAAGGACATTTTCTCCTTAAGATTAAAACATTTCCCCACATATTCAGGTCTATTATTTATTAGGAATTGATTTTTCACTTCTTACTGTATAAGATTAGGCTCTATTAGTTTATTTCTATATAAATAACCAATTTTCCCAGTGTTGTTTATTGAATAGTTGACTGATACACAGCATTTACCTGTATAGATTTTATATTCTATTTTAATCATCTATTTCCATGAGTTTATCCTAATACTGTGCTTCTAAATGTCTTTAGTTTCTTAATAGCCTGGTATCTCTAGAGAAAACTGTGTCTTACCTTTTCTTGGTTCTTAATCTTTCCATATAAATTTTATTGACAGGTTCCTTGAAAAAAAAAAGAAAGACTTTGAGGTCTTTGTCATTCTATATACCATTTCAGTAGATTTCTTGATAAAAAATCCCTTCTGGTTGTTTTGATTGGAATGACATATAAAGTTAGATATATTTGGGGAGTACTGATAGCTTTATGCTCTTTAACATTTTTATTCATGAATGTGCATATCTCTTTAGTCTTTAAATTTATTTAAATGTAGAAAAAGTTTTATGATTTTTATTAAAGCTATTCAAATATGTGTTTCTTTTAGTAACTTCTGTTGCCATAGAAAATGATACATTTTATTGCATCACATTTCACTCCATATTGTTGCCATATAGAAATGCAATTGATTGTTGTATATCTTTTTTTAATATTCACAAATATTCCAATCTATCATATTATTTATAATGCATCCTCTCTAACATAGGTCATGCTGCCTTTTCAAATAATTGTATGTAATGCAAACAATGGAATTCAATGTCTTTCCAATCATTGCCCCTTACATCATGTAGTTAATTTTGGAATACACACCTTTGACTTTTCCTCAAGTGAAGAAAGACACTAGTGGCTTCTTTAAATTATTCCCTTTATAGGGACTGATTACAATTTCTAACAAAACTCAGAGACTGATTTGGGGATGGGGCTGAAAGAATGTGCCACATGTAGGGCTTCAATTTATTAGCATTCCACTTGTCAGACTCTTTGGAGAGACAAGATTGCCTCTCTTTGCCTGGATTGTAAAATTGGTAGATTATAAATAAATGTCGAGATCTGGTAACCCATTACATGACTGGCTCAAACTTGTCTGTGAAGGAAGCCAATTGAGAGGGATGTGGAGTTAAGAAATTAAAAAATGCATTCATAATAATTCCCACAGGCATTGCCTTGTCTGTATTTTTCAGTTGTGCCTCGGACTTTTCAATTTTGGAAGCTAATAAATTATATTGTTTGGCCAAGACAATAGAAGTTTCATTATTGTCCCTTATGCCAGAAAGAATATTGACTAAATCATTTCCAGGCCTAAATAATCTTTCTCATCCATGCTGTGGCCCAAATGCCTTTCCATCTTTCTCTCAGGCTTCTGCTATTTTATGCCTGTAGCTAACTCAGCTGCCTTATCTGTCTAGGCTTGTCAGTGGGTCCATCCTAACCACTACATGCACTGTCCTGCTCTTTTCCTGCACACTGCTACCCTTAGGTACACTAAATGCAAGATTATCACCATTAATGATGTGTACACATCTGTCTTCCAAATGAACAAAAAGTCTTACTTTAAATTGCCCATCATAAAATAAACATTTTTGTGTCCTTCATTGGACTAATAGTTTGTTAATCTTTTAATCTGTTTTACTAAGCCAAGAACTCATTGAGGTCAAGTATAATATCCTCTTAATCTGAGGAGACAGAACAGTGCAGGGCACCTAGGAGATAGGGAAAACTTTTTCAGTGAAAATTATTGTTAACCATTTAGTATTTTTCTACGAAAAAAAATTTTTCTATGAAATATCTGATTTGTATGTAAATGATCCTGTTACCCTTAATGACATTGAGAAAATTCTACTTTGTCTGCAGAAGAAAAAAGGAATTTCAAGAATCAGTTTTTTATCACCAAGAATTGGACTTTTCCCAGCCAACATTTTGTTTTAACCTAGTCTAGAATGCACCAGTAATTTAATTCAGTTTCTAAGGAAACATGTCATAGCAAAAGTTGGATACAACATTTTGTACCTTTGTGTTCTTTTTATACAGTGAGTAGAATTCTTGAAGTTTCAATTTTGGCTGAAAATTGGGATCATTTATTTGTGAACATGCTCTAAACACAAAAACAGGGAGGGAACATGACTAAATGGAAACTAAGTTTTCTCCCATATTTTACTTAGAAGCTTTTCTTCTCTTTTAAACTCCTACAACTTTTACAGAAATGGTAAATTGCCTACCATCCCATTTTTTTTCCTTCGCTTTTATGTGTAAGAAAGCTTAGTTGATCTGTGAACAATGAAAAACAATGCCAAAGCATGCAGTCATTATTGCAGTTGCTTGTGAAGAAAGGTGGGAATTTCCACAATCAAAATAGGCTTGAGCAGGAGATATAAATTTAATCAAAATACAACGTTACTGCTTTTTTCTTTTTACTGTTTCTTATGCATTCATTTTGTAATAAAAGACAGGTACAGGAAGACTTCTTCTGATATTATTTCTGCAATTACCAAGATTTTCCTTCTGCTGACTTCACATCACTCTACTATCAGAAAAACAGTGAGGAATAATAAGCAAGCCAGTAAGGAGGACAATAGGACTATGACAGGACACCAATATGAATGACTGATCTAACTAGAATTACCAAGTTACCAAGAAAATGGCAAAGGGAGGGCAGGAGAGAAGGAAATTAAGGGAAAAATAGAGAGAAAGAAGAGGAGAAAGAGGAGCAGAATAAATAATATGTAAACATAACTACAAGAGAACTGGAATAAGGAGACTTTGTCACAGTTAACCAAGTTGAAGGTTTAAAAATTGGTCTTATACCAATTTATATTTGCACAGAATGTTCATATAAAATCTAATTGGTGTTGTTGCTGTTCCCCCAAGGAAAGAGATGCTTAGAAAACAAAGCATTTTTAGAGCTTTTTGCCTATTCATCTCAATAAAAATAGTTCTAACAGTAAGAAAAAAAAAAGCAAAGCAAAATGAGAGGATGGAGATTTAGCTCAGTGATTAGAGTGCTTGCCTTGCAAGCACAAGACCCAGAGTTCCATCCCCAACACCAAAAAAAAAAAAAAAAAAAAAACAAAATGAATCCTCTAAATGTAGAAAGCATTGATTACATATTCTGAATACTTTTTAAATTTAAGTATCATTTTGTTTTCCTTGAAAGGATACATTGTTGAACCTCTGTGCTCCTTCATAATTGTGTGTTTAAGGGATAACTAAAGAATCAAATGAGATGTAATTGGATTTTGAACATTTTCCTTGGTAATTGTCAGAAAGACTAGGTGTATAGGTAGAAAGAAATAGTTATTTGGCTATTAATGATTCGGGGATATGAGAATTCCCCTAATTTTCCACAAAGGTATTTCAGAACAAGTAAGCATATTATTTGCAATTAGTGGAGTATACAAACTTTATTGTCTATAGATACAGGGAAGTGTTTCTCCTCATAACATTCATCTCATTTTGTGGAAATTAATTGTCTGCCTTCTCAGCTAAATTGCAAGTTTTGAAAATAACGGGAACTACTATATCTTTATGGGTATATTATGTTTGTGCCACGTACTAGGTAGTCAAGAACTATTCATTGAATGAATTTTAAAAATGATGACTCAAGAATGGATCAAAGAATTGGGTTGACAAATAGTATGTTGATAATATGTGGACTGTTTAGAATTGAGCATACTTGGACATAGAGGGACCATATACTTTATTGTTTTTATTGTTAAGTAAACATTTTAAAACTACTATTCCAGTGAAGCCTTTATGAAATGTTTCCAGGTGTCTGATTCTCTACAGTGGGAGCCTGAGATTCATAATTTCTTCTCCTTCCTTAGCTCGTGCCTAGACTACAGTGTGAGCTGTGCCCTGGGGCCTCTGGCTTTTCCAGATCCCTGTGCTAATGTTGCCAAGCTCTATGAGACAGTGTGAGGAAGTGTGAATAAGATGAGGTAAGAATCTCTGATCTCATATTCTATGCTCAGTTTTTAACCTTAAAATATTCTAGAACATGAGTACTTTCTCCACGGTACATGTGTTTTCAAAGACCAGCTTTTATTTATTTTATGAATTTTCAATTTTTAAAATGTGTTTTATTTGTTACTGCTATTAGAGAAAAATAACCCTACGGTAAGCTGTGTTTTTTCATATTATTTAAAAATACAGTTAACCTCGATATGTTTCCTCCTTATTTGGCACCAGTGTATTTTTTTTATTTGCCACTCTTAGCAATGGAAAAAAAAATTTTTCTTCAGAATATGTTTCCCCACTTAACCTTAACCTTAAAAAAGAACAGAATAAAAGAAAAGAAATGAGAGAGGAAATATTTAAATCTAGTCATTTTTATAATGACTGTATAAAATTCTAGGGAGAGAGAGTTTATGATGGAAAACCTGACATAATTCTGTTCTACAAAATCCCAGAAAGTGGTACTATAATTCTATTCACTCATTTTTATCAAAACTAATTATTAGGATAAAACTCAAAAACAAGGTTAATCAGAGAGGTAAATAAGAATCACTGATTTCTCCATCACTATAATTTAGCAATATGTAATAATGAATATAAACAGGGTATTCTTGCATCTCAGAGAAGGAATCTACTCAGATCAGCATTGTCCTGAGGCAAAATTGAAAGGATATAATAAAACCTGATTGTTTTGCTAAAAACACGGGGTAGGATGAAAGCCATTGCTCCTTTGTTCATTGTTGTTATTCTGTAAAGGTGTGTGCTCCGGATGGGTGATAATGGTTCTTGCTGAATAAATGTAAGATAGAGCAAACAGTGACTATTTCATTTTAGTTCAGAGCAGATCCCCTGCAAAGAAAATGGAAGCTGTTAAAAATACTTCCTGCAACTTTCAGAGGTGGGAATGACTATGAATGTATCAATTAGATGCCTTATTTTCCATTCCCTTTGTACTAAATAGTATTGAGCAATTAACTTTTGTCAACCCATATCTGAAATAGCTCTGGATAATAAATGGGTCTTATAGGAACCAACATTATTTCTGAAAATGTATTTTTTTTTAGGTCCTGGTAAAACTTTTCCAGAGGAAATAGTTAATGTGTGTATAACTAAACACAAATAAATGTCTATTTTAGAGAATTTTTTTTTCTGTATCGCTTGGCTTTTGAAAACTATTGTTAAGTCTACTTACTCTTTTGAAATTCTGTTAGAAAATATAGAAGCTTACACTATGTACTTTTTCTTTTCTAAGACAAGACTTCCAAATATGAGTTTAAATTTAAGAGTGAGCAGAATTCTAAATACAAAATTTAATCATTTAAAAATTTTATAACATTTTTGTAGGCATTACATTTGAGCATAGGCTGATATTTTCTTGAAATACACTTTTTAACATCAGCAATTTCTGAGAGGTAACTATGTAAAAGATATTGTATGAGAAGAACTAAATTAATTCAATGACAGTCTTTCCAAAATGCTTATAGTTCTTCACAATAGTAAAAATGTAAAAATAAATCCATTAATAATCACCGTGGTTATTCAGAGAAAGGAAAGGTTACTTAAATTTTGAGAACTAGGGGTATCAATAAAGAGAATTGAATTAGGAAATAGTAACTGAACTTTTTTTTAGTTGAGCTATGTAAAAAATGGTTTTCAAACTCTGTTAAAACTATATTGAGTATACTTAATCTTTTGAAACTTAGAAAATATAGAAGCTTACACTGCTCTTTTATTTCTAAGAAGGAGTTTTTTTTTTTTTAACATGTATGTCATTAAAAGGATGACCCATTTATTTTTCTTGTTGCAATCATTCATTGTGGAATCTCTGCTGAAGAACTAAAGGAATTTATATTTTCCTAAAATTTCAAAACGATGTAGCATTCAATAAGATGCAAATATTAGTTAAGTTTTGATGGAAAAGAAATATCCTTCTCAGATTGCTTATCTTTTGGTGTTTGTTTTTCTCTACCGATGTTCCTAACTGAATGAATGAATGACTGTACCATGACCATAATTACTGACAGATGATAACTTCCGTGCTACCTGAGCTGCAGGATATTCATTTGATGTATTCTGGAAACCTCTATGAATTCCCACAATATTATTTTCTTCCTTCTCCCTTTCCTTCCTTCCCTAATTTCCATTTCCTTCCTTCTTTCACTTTTAAAATGAAATAACATATAAATTTTCTGCTTTATATACCTGGAGCCACAACATCAAATTTCATTAAGTATGTCAAATGCTGCTTCATTTTAGATTTATTTTAAATTCATGAATGCTGCCAGATGCAATCTCTAGCTCTTTGCAAAATATGCCCAACTGTGACTATATAATTCATTTTGGGCAAGAGTAAAATCAGATATAGTATTTGTAGTAAGTGGATAATTTCTTTGTCCACAGATAATTCACCAGAGCAGATATTCACCACCTGCATATATCTGCTGACAGAGTTTTGTTGTAACTAATTATTCTGGATGTTCTGTACATTTGGCTCATTATAGGAAAACATTTGAGGCCAGTAACCCACAGTATAGCATGCATGTCTTCTGTAAAGTACTGTAGGAATATGGAGTCATATCTTGATTAAAGTTTCTATTTGGGCTCAGCTATGCCAAAAAGAAACGATGGTGTACATCATCTGTACTTGCTATTTTATACAGATCTTCATAAACACAACATGAAAGATGGGAACTTACTGGAATATTGAGCTAATATACTTACAGTTCTTTATAAAATTATACCTTCCATAGTTTTATTTTCACCAAATCACTCAGTATTAAGTAAGTATTAATCTACAAGGGTTTAAAAAAAATCTACAAGGGTTTTCAGCAGTATCTTTCCTTAATCCTAAACATTACATTGTGTACTGAAAAGCAGCTACAACTGCGAAGATTGGCTTCTTTTTTCCTCCATGCACTGGAGGAAGTTTGATTTAGAGAAATTTCTCCAGCTAAATTCTCCATGACCCTAGATATGTTTTCATACAGATTTTCTTTCTAAGATGTCAGTTTGCTTTTTCTCTTCTGACTTACACATCCCATTTTTAAATGAGATATTTGATTAAATTTCCTCCTCTCAAACTATTCCAGGTTAACAGCCTCACACCTGTTCCTCCCTATTTCAGAATTCCTTCAGCAAAAGGGATGGAAGTTCGTGTTCATGATTTCATTTGTGTTTATCATACAGACTTTAGTTCCAAGATAATCTCTTTACGTTTTATTATATTTTCATGAGGCACATTTTACACAGAAATGTGAAGATGCCAGATAATCATGACTGATGCCTGGCACACTGTTTTAACAAAGAGTTCTCTATGATCTCCTTATTTTTAAGAGGTCCATATGTACGGTATCTTATTGGCCTTTTTTGGCCACAGAGCTGTAGAAGCAGTTTTGAATGTGAGACTTATTTGGGATTGATTTTTTTTTTTTCTTAGTAATTCATTTTGTAATCATGGTCCTTTCCATATGTACTTCCTTTCTGCTGTGTGGTGTGTGTCACGGGGCCCAGTCTCACAGAGTGAGAATACTCTTTTGATAGGATTCCCATGGCTGACTGGAATAACAAGTAAAGTTCACATTGGAGGGTTTATGACTATCTAATATGATACGGAGGCTGAAGATGCAATTTTAGGTTTGTTACCTCTGGATATATGTTCAGTCTGGGGTTTTAAGAATGAGAGAACTATTGTGTTTTTGTCCAGATGGTTACTGTTAGTTCCTGATTATTACCTAAATCTCCTTGCCCATGTTTCAGGAGAGAATAGTTGCTCCCAGTAGACCAGGAGTTTCTTTCAGGCCCTGAAATTCAATTGACTTGCCAGCTAAAGCCCCAGTGGGAGCTCCTCGGGAGTATCTGAGGGCAGGGATCAGCCCTTGTGAGTTACAGCCTGTCATTTTCAGGTTTCACATTTCTTGTTCTTCCTTCCCAAGTGGCAGGTATTGCCTCTGTCCTGCTGACCACAGTCTCTCATGGACATAAGACAAATGGTCAGGGTGCTCTGTTAGCCAAGCGAAGACATTTAAAAACGACTTTTCCACCCATGAGTATCACAGAACTATACTGACCAAAATATATAGATTCACCTTCTACAGGTCTTCCATGACGAATTAAAAATGTGCCTTGGCAGCTGTCAGTTTTGTCCAGTATCCCCTTGGACAACTTACACACCATCTCATAGCGTTTCAAGACAAAGATGTACCTCCATTAGCTTCAAAACAACTTTTGACATAATTCAAAATATATAATGATAAAATTGTCTTAAACTGTTCTTTTAACCCACACAAGAAAGGAAATATTTAATGTTATGCCTCCTATACTTAATGCTGTCCTTCGTGTGAATGCACTCACTCATAATCAAGGTTCCTGTGAAGATTAAAGCTCCTGAGTTAGGACCATCCACTTGGGGAAATTAGACTCAAACATTAGGTGATTTCAGCATCTTTTTAATTAAATGCAAAGAGAGTGCTCCTAATCAAAGAGAGTATCCTCTCCTGTCCTGGGGAGAGTTTTAATATTCCTGAATGTGCCGCAGGATGCTAGACAGAAGCTTATGAGATTTTGCTCCAGTCTGCTGCTGCACACAAGGGCCGGCTGGCAGCGCTGCCAAAGTACCCTAATTACTGTTGTCCGAGAGCCAAACCTTTGCGCAGGTGCTCTGGTAGATTACGGTGGGGCCTGACGTACAGCTTTAATTTTTGCATCTTGAACAAAGTGAAAAATGATCACACACTGTTCTGTGTTTCCAAGAAAAGTCATGGTCCACCTTTTTCTATAAAATAGAACACAATACTATCCTAATTTCTTTTTTAGTAAATTTTATTTTATTTTATTTTTTTTTTCGTACTGGGTATTGAACTCGGGGCTTTGCACTTGCTAGGTAGGCACTCTAACCACTGAGCTAAATCCCCAGCCTAGTAAACCTTTCTTAACAGAAATTCTGTATCTGTTTCACTGGGCAAACATTTGTTACTGGTTTGTCTTGTCTCCTCATCCTTCACACGTAGGTTGTTAGCAGAGTCTGTATTTGCTAAAGAGACCGTAAAAGAAAGTGTAGTGCCTCAGAGTATATGACTTGACAGAAACTGTTTTCTCACAGTTTTGGAGGTTAGAAGTCCAAGATCAAGGTACTAGCAGGGTGGATTTCTTCTGAAGCATCTCTTTTTGGCTGGTAGATTGCATCTTCGTTTCCCTGCTTCTTCACTTCGTCTGCTCTGTGGTATCCTAATACCCTCTTTTTATAAGGACATCAGTCCAATCAGATTAGGGCCTAACCACACAACCTCATTTTAATTTAATTGGCTCTTTGAAGATCCTATCTCTGGACATGTCCTGAAGAATTAAGGGTTGGGACTTCAACAAATGAATTTTTGGGGAACAAAATCCAGGCTGTAAGAGAGCCCTAGAAATGCAGGAACATGTTCTTGAAGCAGTTACACACATTTTTCCATAATATATGGAAAAACCCCACAATTATTATTCATTTATGAAAAACAAGTGAGGAAATCCCCCCAAATAATAGCATTGTTTCTGAGATTGTTACACTTACCATCAAAATTCTAGAGAACAGAAAATGCTTCACTCACATAGTCTTTCAGTTTCTCAGGTCGCCTATATCAAATCACTGCTCTGACATTCCAAAGAAAGCTTTTAAGTCAATCTGACATATCAGAAAAACTTAGAAGAACAGAAATTATATGACTTAAATGATGCCAAACCAATGCAAACCTCCTTCATTGTGTAAATCTTTACAGAGAACAACTGAGCACGAACTGTTCTGTTATAGTGCTAAATAAATATTCCTGTTTAATTGAGTCAGAGTATTAGGAAATAAATGAAAGGCATGGTGGTTTTCTAAAAATGAAAGTGTTTACGTTCTAGAATTAGTATTTTAGATAACTTCTGGAATGTCAATCCAAGCTTTGATTTTCTTTTTAATTTACTTTTATTATGACACTACTGAACACTGTCGATAATATGTAGTTGCCTGGCTCATACAGACAAAAAACTGATTTTTTTTTTTTTTTGGTCTGTATTACTATATTTTAAGTTTCTGCTGAATATAAAATCTCTTCATTTTCTCCTTTGTATCTGATTTTGGATCATTTCAAGAAGCACAAACTATCAAATTGAAGTTTGAAAATTTTGAATCAATTGTGAAAATAGTTCTCTATAGCCCACTCACACAAATTAAAATGACATGAATCAGTAAAGACAAGCTATTTGTGATGGTTGATTGATTGTGTCAACTTGTAAAAAAAAAAAAAAACTTCGCTAAATTGGCTCAGTAATTCTACTCTCTAGGGTGTAGAAGAGCCACCCTAGAGTGGCTCATCACCTGGATGGTATTAAAGGGAACGGAAGAAGGATGGCTTTGCTCAGGTTTCTTTGGATGGGGTTCAATTCCTTTGGAGGAGCTCCACCTCTCCTTCGATTCAATCTTCTGACTTTGCCTTCACCTTGGACGTAATCTCCTGGCTGCTAACACGACTCTTCAGTCTCCATTGCAGACCTTTTGGGCTCAGGGATAGGAACTCGTACAGGATACTGCAGTGAGTTCCGAACCTTTGGCTGGACCATTCATATCTCCAGGGCGCAGATGGACCCTCTGTACTCCTCCACACCTGACTTTATAGGAAGCCCTTGTAAGCCAATCTGTAAGCTCTTACATATTTATACATCTTGTATTATAACTGTTTCTTTAGTGAATATTGACTAATACACTATTTTATAAGAAACACTTTTTTATAAAAGTTGAATAAGTTCTGGCATGTGACTAATAAATAGGAAAATACACATTCCCTTGTACAAATCCCCAGTGTGGTCTAGATAATTAAAAAGATTATGGAAAATGGAAGCATCATTGAATTTTCCCAATGTAAAATAAGTTCCTTTAGTTAATTAAGATCCAGGAGTGTCTTAGCTTTTCTAGAGTCAATGGTTCATAAGAGAGCAGATTTAATAGAGGACATTTATAGTTTACAATATTCACCCACAAGTCAAATACAAGAAGAGTGCCGAAAGTCTATCTAGGCACTGGAGACCCAAAAGATCCAATCAAGGGCTGGGAACCCACAACACTGTCCCATGTACGTCCGTGTCTGCAGATGATGGCTGAAGAAATCTTTACTGGAACCAGGGTACGATGCATGCAGCAGAGATGAAGACCAGAGCTCCCCCCGAAGCAACAGCAGCCATCCTAGATGACAGCAAGGTCCTAAGCTCTTTCCTCAATGAGAAGAGCTGAGTTCCTTTCAGGAGAACCAGCCACAGAAGAGCTTCTCCTGGGAAACAGTCCGCCAACTAGCTTCCGCTCCAATTCTGCTTTATGTTGCTCCAGCAGCAACCCTCAGGTGGATCTACGCCCAGAACCACACCAACTCAGTCCGTCTGGGTGTTCTGGCTCAAACTGACCACAGTAAGTCCACCACAAGGAGCAATCTGGAATATAACAACTTTACTGAACTTTCAAAGGAGCAAAATAATAAAAATAGTTTCTATATTGAAATGTATGCACTGACATAACATTTGTACGCCCAATGCAAATCTCTGTGTCTGTTTTTTTTTTTTATTTATCTTGTCATTTTCAAGATAATTTATGGTTCTTCAAAAGTCATAGTAAAGTGGGAAAATATTTAGCTAATTGGTAGTTAATTACTTGAAATTTAAAAATAAATTTAGTACTTAAGAAAAATAAAAAAATAAAGGTAACTTATTTTTTGTATGAAAAATAAATTTTATTATTTGTTCTTAATTGACCGTTGACTCTTCTTAATAGCCAGCTGGTCCACGGTTCAGAACTACTGAAGTGGTATTTTGGGTTTTTTGCTAAGTAGCTCCTCCTTACCTTGTGACGTTGTGTATTCTGAATGCATATGTCCTACCAGATTCATATACTGAAATCCCGATCCTGTGTGATGGCATCTTGTGGTTGTGCCCGTGTTAGTACTTCAGCCATGTGACTAAATACCCAAAAAATCAATTTACAGTAGAAATTACTTATTTTTGGCTTACGGTTTCAGAACTATCAGACCACAGTCTCCTGGCTCAAGTCAGGGACTTCAGAGCAGAGGGAGATAGTAGAGGAAAATTGTATACCTCACAGCAGCCAGAAGCAGAGTGAGAAAGATAAAAAATCCAAGAAACAATATACCTTCAGGCCACATCGCCAGTGATCCCTTTCTTCATGAAACCCTGCCTCTTAAAAGCCTATCTAGCTTTGAACTCATCAGTAGAGTGATCACCTTCCAGAAGCCTCTCCTCTAGAGAAATGAGAGTTTGGGGGGATGTTTTTGATCTATAATAGGTGCATTTGAGAGGCAGATGGGAGTTGTGGATCCAGCAGGACTATGATTAATTCCCCCATATAAAAGACTCCAGAGAGACCCTGCTGCCTCTTCCACCACGCACAGACACAGCAAAAAGGCACCATATATAAACCAGGAAGGGAGCCCTCGCCATGTGCCAAATCTGCTTTGGCTTTGGGCTTCCCATTCACACAGATTGTGAGAAGTCATTTCTGTCAGGTATAAGCCACCCAGTTTATATTTTGTTATAGCAGCCTGAATGGTCCAAGACAGTCACTATAAACGTAATTCCTCTACCATATCCCCTGGTCTGTGTAGAAATAGTCCTCTCCTCTCCCTTTCTCCAGTAAAACTAGTTGTGTTAGCTGATTGATATTAGCGAAACTCCTGGAAATTTTGAGAGGAAAACCTCTTAAAAAATATTCAGTAATTTATGGTACCCTCACTTTATGTTGTTACTCAACCACACTTCATTGTTATACACTAATCTAATTAGCACAGGTAATTTAAACTCTAGTACTATGTTGCCTTATCCATGTGTGTTCTTGAATAATGTAGAAAAACAGTTGTTTTGGGCATATTTGGCTGTTGTTTGGAATAAGCTGTGGAAAAAGTTGGAAGAAAATTAAATGATTATGTAAAAAGTTTGGAGTTTCAGGGACTAGAGTATTTCCTGCTTCATTTATTAACTCATCTTTCATTAATTAATTATTTTGATTGATTTATTCATCTGTTAAATGTCTTTATATTTCGTTTGTTATGTACCAGGCTAGGGGCTAGTTATATAATAATGATGAACATAAACTTTCCTTCATGAAGTGTCTGTTTCTACTGGAGGAAATGGATAACAGGTGATGTATTTTCTAAAGGCAGTTACAGAGTAAAAGAAGTGTTCTGTATGAAGTAAACTGTTATAAAACGGACTATATTTCTAGAAAAAATAAATACCTCTCTAGCTGGAAGACTTGTGAGCTGTGTTGTGAATAAACCAGCTATACAAAATGTTACCAGAAGAACATTCTAAGCAGAGAAAATAGCAAATGAAAATAAAAGTGATAGCAAAAACTCTGGACTCAAAAAAAAAAAAAAAAGAAGAAGAAAAAAGAAGAAGCTATTTGGGAACAAAGCTATTTGTGAATGAAGAAGATAAATGATACATAATGTTTCTGGCTTTATTTGTAGGTTTGTGTATTCTGATAAAGTGGTGCCTTGGTTCACGAACTTCTATCTTTCCATAATTCTGGTTGCAAACAGAATTGGATAAGAACCAAATCAAATTCAATGGCCGGGGACAGTGTTGACCTCATGAGGAAATCTGACAGGAATGGGAAATGTTTGTCTGCAAGACGAAGCTTGAAGTAAATATTATTGACAGTTGCTAGTCGTGTAAATACAAGATGGATGGGAGTCAAAAAAGATCAGAATGGTGAACAAAGTATACAAAAAAATACCAAAAGAATGCAAATCAACTACAGAAATCACTGTAAGGAAAATCAAGGTTCGTAAGCTGGATGGAAACTGGAGTGGAAGAACGTTGGTTCAAAACAAGAGAGTTTTTCATGAATATTTTACACAGAACTGAAATATTTGGGAAACGTTATTCTTCCTGGTGGATTGTGCTTCTATGGCTGTCTGGGATTAAAGTCCAGGAGAAAGCCAAACAAGAAGCTTACATCCAGGATTTCCTTTCCTTTCAAGATTAATATTACCTAATAAATACTGATTCATGGAAGCTTTAACAAAGACATGAAAGAAAAACTTTTCCTCTACTGAGTTCAACAGGGCTGGATTTAATAGGCCTTGAACCTACAGAGCACAGCCTCTTGGTTAGTACAACGCAGACTTTATTAAAAAAAAAAAATGAAAACCCAAAACTTAATTGGTCAAGAGAATTTGGCTTTTCTCTTAGTCCAAATACAACCTTTCCTAAACACTGAGTAAGATCTTCCAAAGACATAATTTCTATTGTATCTTACCTTAAAGATATTAAGGGGGCTGCAAGTTATTTTTAGTTCAGAGAGCAGGGTACTCAATAGTTACCGTGGTTGCAAATTGCTAATTTAGAGACACTTCCAGATTCGAAGATGCACCAGAACCCTTAGCAGTGACTGTGTCCTTGACTAAGTTGCTTAAAACTTTCATGCCATTTTGGTTTTTGTTTCCTGAAAGAATTTCACTCAGCTCAACTATAGTTAAGAATAACAATGACATATGGAAGAATTATGGAAGGTAGTGGCCTACAAAAATTTTTAGAAACTGGAATAAATTCTTAAATTGCAATGAAGTCCAGGTACATATAAAGAGGAAAAATGTCTGAGAGTGGAATATGCATTTCCCAAATCTGTCTGTCATCCAGATCCAAGCAAAATCTGGGGGAAGGAAACACATTGGCCTGGTTTTGTTGTGTTCAGATTCCATATCTCAAACAGTGGCCAGCAATTTAGTGGTCTTTTAATTTAAATTTCAGGAAGTTAGGAAAAGAAAATAAGCTACAATGATTTGTTTTTGTAAAGGCCTTAATTCTTGTTAGAATAAAGATGATAATTATTTCCCTCCTGTGAACCTTAGAACATGATATATTAAAAGAAAATCTGTAAAACTTCTCACATGGAAGTCTGCCATTTAACAGAACAAAATAAGTATATCTGTTACATTTACTAGTATGGCATTTGTATAATTCATTAATTTGTGCTACAATCATCATTAGGTAACATTATTTTCCTTCCTTGATGAAATATACCCATGTAGAAAATAATGTGTTAAGCTTACAGAAACTAGACAGGGTTCTTTCCTTATAATAAAAGTTCGTAGTTTCTGCCCATGGTTACATGCCATGGTAACTGTTGTTTTTAATTTACTCAGAGGCAATAGGCCAGTTTTAGAAACATTTATTGAACACAGACTGAATTGAATAGGCAGTGGTCTGATGCTCTCACACAGTATCAGTTTATTTGCTTAAGCAGGTGTACTTCAATTTTAAGGTCAAATTTACAGATTTAGAACAGGGAAAACAGATCCTGATTTCTGGATGATTTGATTCACAAAAAGCCCTGAAAAAAGGTATTGCAATAGATAATACTGCTTACCAGAGAAATATGTGCATTCCATTTTGATAAATCTCTTTCACACACACACTTAAATCTAAAGAGACCACACAGGTGCATGTGCACAACACACTGAATTGCTTTGGTCCATTTTATAGAAGAAGAAACTCAACCCTTGAGAGCAATGCATCATGTAATAATGCGGAGGCATAATTGGTACCCGGGTAGTCTGAAGACGGAACCCAGTATATTACCACCTACGCAAAAGACGAACAGATTCTTGAAGGGGTGAGCCACACAGTGATATGGTAACAGACTTGGCAGCCTTGCTTAGTGTGACTGACTGTGGTCACGCTTCCTGCCACTGAGGTTAGTTTCTCATGTAGAACATCGTGGAAGAGATGTTCTCAGGAGGTTTAAATTTGCACTGACACAAAAAGAGTGCATTTATGATAAGAGATGTGAGCAGGGGAGCTCAGTATGCAAGACTCGGGTGTTTTAGGGTTACTTGCTGGATTTTTTTGTACACCAAAACCCAAGTGACAACTGTGACGATACACTGGAAATTCTCAACTAGAAGGAGCATAATTCACCGAAGCCCCCAGGTGTGGTCAGCTACAGAATTTGCAGCTGTTTTAATATGAACGGCCTTTGTTTGAAGGACAGCAAAAAAAAATGTGTCAATAAATACAAATCTTTTTTGTTCTGTAATCTTTCTCTTGGCTTTTCATGGTATTTTCAAAAAAATGATATTTAAAATTGCCCTAAGTAAATAAAAATTAAAATCTCAAAGGACCAATTGGATTTCACCATTTATCTGTACATTGTGCCATGCTGGTTTTAAATAGAAATAAGAATATTTAATTTAGCTGCAAGATCACTGAAATACACACTGTGTATGTATTTTGTAACCATGCATGCATATACAGCTTGTTCTTGCAAGAAAAAAGGAAAACTACACAAATGTAACTCAAGAGTTTTTACTTCATATCTTGATAACACACATTCTACCAATATTTTCTTTTTTAAAAAATTCTTTTGACTTCTACTAGTACATGTTTGCAATACCTAATGATTACATTCAGTGTAGGGAATTGGTACATGTACATAACATTCTTCAATTCTTATTTTTCCTTCATTTCCCCCTTTTATTTTTCCAGTATCAGATGCATTTATTTATCTTATAAAATTGTATAAAGTTAGTTACATATATATAGTGAATACCTGACTAATAGGCCAAAGAACATATAACATTTAAAATGATTGTAGTAGGTTAAAGGATACTTTTAAATACACACTGGATTGCAAAGCCTTTTTCTTTCCTCTCCTCTTTTTCCCTATTGTACGTCTTTTATTTTATCGTGTGTGCGTGTGTGTGTGTGGGTGTACAGATTTTCATTAAGAGAAATCATGCAGCATGTAAGCTTGTGTGTCTGAGTCACTTCAGTTGACTCAAGTTTATCCTTCTTTATGGCAGAGTAAAGTACTCCATTGTGTATAAAAACCACATTTCCTTTATCCATTCATCTGTTGATGGGCAAACAGGCAGTCCAAAATTTAGCTATTATGAATTGTACTGCTATAAACATGGGTATACATACAACACTGTGATATGATATCCTGAGCTCTTTGGGGAAGATACCTAGAAGAGGAATAGCTGGGTTAAATGGAATTTCAGTTTTTAGAGTTTTGAGGAAACTTCATATTGATTTCCATAGTGATTTTATCAGTTTGTAGTCCTTTCTTTCCACAGCTTCATGAGCATTTGTTATTGATTGATTTCTTGAAGGTAGCTATACTTTCTGGAGTGAGATGGAATCTCAGTGTTGTTTTAATTTGCATTTCTTGAATGGCCAGTGATAGTGAACATTTTTCATGTATTTATTGGCCATTTGTATTTCTTCATCTGAGACGTGTCTATATTCATTTCTGTATTTCTTCATCTGAGATGTGTCTATATTCATTTCTGATGCTCATTTTTAACTGGGTCTTTAAATTTGAGGGCTCTAATATTTTCTAACTCTGTATATATTCTAGATATTAGCCACTGGTCTGAGGAGCAGCTGGTAAAAAATTTTTCCTTTCTGCAGGGTGTCTCTTCATTCTTGGTTGTTTCCTTTACTGTGCCAAAGTTTTTGACTTGATGTGATCCTACTTATTGATTCTTGATATTATTTCTTCTGCAGCCTTGGTTTTCTTCAAAAAGTCTTTGCCTACAGCTATATCTTCAAGAGTTTTACCTATTTTATCTTCTAGCAGTTGAAGTGTTTCAATCTTTGATACATTTTGATTTTAGCTTAGTGTGTGGCGAGAAATAATGGATCTAGTTTCAACCTTTGACATGTGCCAGTTTTCCCAGCACCATTTTTAAAGAGATTTGGCCCCTTCATAAAAGATAACATAACTGAGTGTGCATGGAGTTGTTTCTGTATCTTTTATTCTGTTCTATTGATCCATGAATTTTTTTTTTCACCAAGTCTGTGCTGTTTTTATCACTGTAACTTTGTAGTATAACTACTAATCTGGGATTGTGACGCCTCCTACCTTGCCTTTGTTGCCCAGGATTGCTTTAGCTATTCTAGGTGTTTTCTGATTCCATATGAATTTTGAATAGTCTTGGAATTGTTTCTACATCCTCTCTTCTGTTCCGTTGATCCTTATGTCTATTTTTGTGTCAGTACCATGGTGTTTTTATCACAGTAGCTATGTAATATAACTTCAGTTCCATCCTTGTAATGGCTCCTGCTTTGCTCTTTTTACCAGGATTGCATTTGCTATTCTAAGTCTCCTCTGGTTCCATATGAATTATATGATTGATTTCTCCATTTGTTCTAAGAATATTGCTAAAATTTTGATTGAAATTGCATTGAATCTGTACATCAGTTTTGGAAATACAGCCATTTTGAGTGTATTGGTTCTGTCTGTCCAAGAACAGGGGATTTCTTTCCATTTTCTAATATCTGCTCCAGTTTTCTTTTTCAGAGTACTGTAGTTTTATTTGTGGAAGTTTTTTACTTCCTTACTTAGGTTAATTTGTAAGAATTTAGTTATTCTTGATGCTATTGTGAATAATTTTTTTTCCTTAATTTATTTCTCAGCAGGTTTCTTTTTAGTGTACAGGAATACTCTTGATTATTTTTGCATTGATTTTGTTTCCTATATCACTGAATTCGATTATTAATTCTAAAAGTCTTTTAGTGGATTTTTTTGGGAACTTTTATGTAGAGGCTCATGTCATCTCTAAGTAATGATATTCTACTTCTTTCTTTCTTACACATATCTTTTAGTTCTTTTTCTTGCCTAAAGACAGGCTCAGGGCTCTGTTAAGCTTACAGTCCTGAGTGGCTGCACTGGCCACATGCCTGTGAAGCTGGCTCTGACTCAAGATACACACTCTAAAGTCCTTCCCAATGTTGAGGTCAAGGGCAGGTTACTAAAGGTTGGTCCCAGTCAGGGAATGAGTGCAATCTCTACTGACAGATGACTCTAACTTGAGGCCTCTCAAATAATTCTGTCAATTTTTTTAAAATTGTTTATTAGTGCAAGTATCTTTCAGTCAAATTTCCCTCCTTTCTTCTTCAGGTTCCCCACCATGATCCTATGGTTCACCCAGGCTTCCCAGCCTCCTGGACACTTTTTCCCATAGAGATTAATATAAGTGCTATCAGGTGATTTGAGAAACTAGACAGTAGGGTGAGCGTGTAGAATTGTCTCATATAACAGCTCGTTTGAGCAAAGGATGCCATCCTCATGGTAAACTGGGCATGGATAGATGGCGTGGTTTAGATAATAAGGATTTTCAGTCATGGTGTCCTGGTGGAAGTGAATTCTGTCGAAGGTATGATAATGCATTTGAAAAGCTGGAAGAAACAATTCCTGCAAAGTTGGCTTTTTAATAAACAAAATTGCACTGGGAGCTGGAGGAAGGATAATGAGAGACCAAGTGTTGTTAGCAAGACATTGGCAGTTAGTTGAAAGAGCCAGAAAAGCCTCTGTGGTAGTGAACAAATAAGGCTTTACGTCTTATAGAGAAAGAGCAGAAAGGCCCGAGCTTCAGGCTGAAAACCCAAGTGTGTGTCCCAGAGCACTAAAGATATTTGAATGCTCAGGAAAGATGCATTGTTGAAGAAGTTCAGGGCCCAAGAAAAATCTGGGAATCTGAAAATAGAAAATCAGGTGAATGCCCTCTAGGGTGTTGACTCTTAGTACCCCATTGGTCCTCTGCGTTCACACAAGTGGTCTGGTCTGCTGTGAAGGCAATAAGTATCTCCTGAGGAGTGACTTTTAACTTCTCTCCTGATTCCAAAGCTGATAATTCAGATTATATCCTAACACTGAACCTTCTATGGAAAGAAGTAGTCTATAAAACTGAAAAACTGAGATCAGATTTAGAAGATGCTTAATTGTGGGTATGAGTATAAGTCTGACTGAACAAGAACTATTGTCTACAACTTTCTTAGGTTTCAATATTTAATGTTCAAGCAAGAACCAGATGAGAAAAATTGACTACTGTGTTAGGTCTTAGATGCCTAGGGCAATAGTTCCTCACTTTCATTGAAGAAAAAATACCCGGGTTTCTCTGGAGACTATTAGAGGTAGGAATGTAGAGGAAGAAAAGTGATGTGATGTAACAGAAATACTATGTAAAGCCAGGATATCCATCACAGAATGATATTCCCCATCCAGGGCCCAAACCACACACAATTTACCATGCATGTCAGTGTTATGTTGGTATAAAATCACTAAGCGGTTTTATGGTGCTTCCATATACCAAGGCCAGTGGTAGGACAGACGGCATCAGAGCTGGCCTCATTATTATTCATGGAGCTGGTATGAATAAATAACTAAACGTGAGTAAGAACGGCAACATGTACTTTCTAGAAGCCAAGAGGCCATAATTAATATAATGACTAGTGAGAGATGAAAGACAACAAGAAGGCTTGACCAGTGGGGAGGCGTAAAATTGCTAATAGAAAATAGTGTCTAATGGGACTTCTGTCTGAGGTGCTGCTTAACAAATAAAACATCCCAAAGAAGAAACAAAAATTTAGAAGCAAAAGGTATTGAATAGTCACCATAAAAAGATATGAATCTTCTTAAGTTTTTCAGATCTGAGGCAATTTTTTTTTTTTTTTTGTGGTGCCGGGGATCAAACTCAGGGCCTTGTGCTTACAAGGCAAGCACTCTAATCACTGAGCTAAATCCCCAGCCCCCTGAGGCAATTTTTATACCTAGAACCCTTCGACTAAATGAGAACTTTGAAATATCATAGTAACTGTATTCTCTAATGATCTTCTCAATTTTTCTCAAAGGAATCTACAGTCATTATGCATGTGAACATATGCTGAGGAAAGGGACCTAAACACAGACATTTTAGGAATGAGACAAAGATCTGCAGTGGGCATTGGTATCTCTAGACCCAACTATCATTGTAGCTGTTCTCTTGCAGTAGAAGCACACAGGGAAATTATGTTTGCAGTGGTCCCCCCGGTTTGTAGCTTCATCATTAATCTAATTTCAAAGCACAAAATTAAAATAAATATGTTTAACAGGATGATTAACTATTTCATCTCTGGTCTGCAAAGGAAGTGTTTTCATGAGAAAAGCCAAATAGAAATTCCTGAAACTGTCTTTCTTGGACAAGATAGTAAATTGGAAAACACTAGGGAACCACAGAGGGGACAGAAGAGACTAAGGCCACAAGTAAAGATCTTAAAAATTCAGGGCATGTATTCCGATCACATCTGTGTTTAATTAGCCAGTTTGACTCGTTTGGAATCTGATAGTCTTTTGTGGAGTTCCTTACATCATCTAGTGGTCAGTGTCTCCATAAGTTGACTCAGGGGCAGAAGACTACTAACTCCAAGGAGTCGAAATACCTTAGAGACAGAATGTCTTGCCAATTTGAGCAAAGATGGATCTTACAGGGAAAAACAAGAAAACTCTCTGGCAAACAATCAGATAAAGGTTAATCATTCAGCCAAACTGTCACAGTACCTTGCTTGCCTACCTTGCTAACCTAAAACAAATATATGCACTCAACTGAGTACTCTGCCTTTGTTGTTTCCTCAATAAAACTGGGTGTTTGAGTCAGTTTGTGGCTTCACTCTGAATGGGTGAAGACCCCTAGCCTCCCAACCCCCCATAAAGTATTCTCTCCCTCCCACACCTTCATTCATCTCTCTCTAACAGAATTCGCTGGCCCTAATCTGGCAGTTTTTGCAAGATCATTATAGAGTACCACATATTTAACCAAAAAGTGGACTCCATCACAGCTTCTAGGTCAGTTTATTTCTTGAAAAGACCAATAATACTTTGGATATATGCTATACCACTACTGATTTGGTATATATTATTTTCCTTTCCAATCGGAAGGTGATTAGAAACAAATTGCATGCATATGAAACAAACAGTAACATTCACTGACAGTTTTGCCTTGGGGCTAGATTAACTCTCCAGCCCTCTGTTACAACGTGGTCCAAAAAACCTGAATTGCATAGACTCACTCAAAATTATACTGATTCATTATGTTAATGGGATCACACTGATTGGACAGAATGAGGAAGAGGTGGCTAGAAACTTAAAGGCATTAGAAGACACATGAACAACAAGTGAGATATAGTGCTAAGAAAAACCAGGGAATGACTCCATGAGTGAGATTTGTAATAATCTAATAGTAAAACATATGCTTGGATGTTCTTTTTAATTAAAGAACAAATTGCTATATTTTACATCCACTACCACAAAGAAAGAAATGTTCCCTAGTGCCTGGTATAACTTTGGATCGTAGAGGCCCGAACAGCATGTGAGACAGAAAGCTACTAGCTTGTAAAAGGTGTGGAGCAGGAGAGGGTACTACTATAATTTCAGATTCGGGTGCAAGCTGCTCTGTCATTCAGACTAAGTGATTTGACAAGTGCTATGATGTAAATATGAGAGACCCAAATTATAAATAACCCTTCAAATTAGAACTTAGACTCACAATATCAGCTTCCTTGGTCCTGAGTCCTTTGGATTTTAATTGGAACTACACTATTTACTCCCCTATTTCTCCACCTGGCATGGGACTCCTCAGTCCCTGTAATTATATAGGTCAGTCCTTCTATATCTGTATTTGTATCTATCTATCTCTGTACCTGTATCTTTTCCAACCAAAAACCCTTTTTTATTAGTACGTTTTCAGTACATAATGTTCACATTCCTTGTGTGGAGTTAGTACATGTATATAGTTGGTAATATAGCTGCCTTTTGTATCTATATCAGTATCTGTATCCATATCTATATCTTCTATTGGCTTTGTTTCTCAGGCGAATCCGAAGTAATACATATATCAAGGTAAAATTATATATAGATTCTTAGGCAGTTCCCAATGGCCTTGCCTTCTGTTCAGCAGTATCTAAAAGATTTTTAAAAACTGAAATAGCGAGGACAAGCATGTCTGGCATGTGAATGGCCATATGGAAGTGGGGCACAACCTGTGAAGATTTTTTATTTCACATACTATTAAACACAAGAGAGTGTCCACAATGATGGACACATTGATCACGTCAGCCAGCTGATATTAGCCCATTTTGCCATTGACAGAAACTGAAAGATGAGCACAGGAATAGAGTCTATGGTTGCATTGGAGTAACAATAATAGAGAAAATCACCAAACCGCCAAGGTACCACTACTCTTCAAGAAGACCATGTGGCCACCTGGTAGAACTGACCATGTAGGGAGTGTTTCTTGCAAGAACGACTAACAGTTCATCCTTGCAGAAAGATACAATTTTCAGGCATGGGTTTACTTTTCCTACCTATATAATCTCAGTCATAGCCATTAAGAGTTCATTGATGCTTAGTCCATAGAGGCATGAAATTCCACAAAGAATAGCATCCAATTAGAGGCCTGATCTTAATCTGAAGGACGCTGGGTGGGTGTCATGACCATGACATCCACTGAGTTGTCATGTATTACATGACTAGCAGCAAGCCTAGAATAGCCCTTTAAAGACAAAGCTGAAGTGCCAGCTCAGAAAACGTCTTTCTGGTGGCATCCTTGGAGATTAAATAAAAAAGATACCAAGTGTTCTGTGTCCTTAAAATGAAGGATGCATGGATAAGGGTGAGGCCCAATTACTGACATTCTGAATGACCATTATTTACCTTTATTTTGAATGGATAATTTTTTTATTATTATTATTCCTCCGTTCTTTACAACTCTCATCTCTACTCAGATAGAGGCCCTGGTTCCAAAAAGGAGACATTCTCTAAGCCAGGGGACAAAGCGAGAGTCCCAGTAAACTGCAAGTTATCCATTGCCACCAGCACATGTTGGATTCCCTGTGTTTATAGACCAACAGACGGCATAACACTAGTGAGGGTAAATGACCTCCATGAACAAGAGGACCTAATGCTATTTAATAGGACAAGTGATCAGCTGGAGAAACTTCTGATACTTCTATGTCCCTCTGTAATTGCAGACAGGAATGTGCAGTAACTCTGAACTGAGAAATGTCTGATTATTATGGGTTCACATAACTCAGCTATCGTCTACTTAGGTGAGGAAAATTTAGAATGGATTGTGGAGAAAAAAAAGAAGTATTAATTGTTCCAAGATCTACTGTGGATCAGGGGTTATAGTTCTTCCATCTATCCTCCCTCTTTTGAATGTCATGATTAAGAACACATTAGAACAATTTCTTCCCTTTCCCAATATAATACATTTTAGTCCTTATTTACACGGTTTCTTACACCAGAGAAACAATGTGGTATTTAAACATGTGTGTCCAATTTATTTCACTTAAGAGTATGGCCCCAAGGAACAAGGGAGGGGGAGGAGGAAAGGAAAGGAGGGACAAGAGTAAAAAGAATAGAAGGAAAAATATGGAGACAAAGCTTTTGTAAATAAGGAGGGAGGAGAGAGGGTGAAGAGAAGGGAGGGTAATGGGAAAAAAAAGAAGCAGGAAGGTATACCATGTACTGGTACAAATTCCCTATAATGAGTGTTATCACTATGTACATCTAAAATATACCATGAAAATTAAAAAAAAAATTTTTCTTTTATCTCAGTAATAATATAAACTATAAAAAAAGAACACATTAGAACATGTGGAATTGTCATTCCATGAAGCCGTAAGGAAAATTAGATCTTCCTAAAGAATTAGATGCTTGAGGTGCAAGGATAAACTTCGGTAGTGTAGAGGAGGGTATGCAAACTTTAGCTTGAAGGTCTCGATTATGAATATTTTAAGCTTAAGGGATACATAGGCTCTTTTGCAAATACTTGATTCTGGTATTGTATAAGCAGACATAGACAATAGGAGCAGAATAGGTGAGGATCTATTCCAATAAAATGTTATTAACTAGAAAGAGGGCACTCCATTGGTTGTAGTCTATTCTTTTTTCTACAAAATGCCCCTCACTGACCTCCAACAACAAAGAGTTTAATTGACAGGGAGCTGGCTGCTTTGAAACCCATTTCCATGTTCTGACTAAAGCCAGGCTTCCCATGACTACTTGCAGATGGTGACAAAATATAGCAGGGATACCTAGCAAGACCCTTTCCCGGGGAGCACAAGATTCAGCGAACAGCAAATTGTGGCTGGAATGACCTCTGGGGGCCTTGGCAAGCCACTTCATTCCTCATAGCAGTCTGGGATGGCCTTCCTTCTCTCCCTTCTTCCTCAGAGTCAGACTGGTCTCATGATATCTTGGCTCTTTCAGACTATAAGAAGCCTCTTCTTTTTCTTTGGTAAGTGAAACCCATTCACATTTCTTTCTTTCTTAGTACTCTATACGCTTCCTTGAGTATCTGGACTTCCATAAATGTAAAGTAGGATCTGCTACCGCTATTCACAGTGACGAGATGATGGCCTGTAACTTCTACTTGCTCCATGAGGGTAAGACCTTTTCTTCTTTGTGCTGTTATCTAAACACGGGGCTTAATGGTGTAAAGTTTCTTCCCCGTTTTCAACAGTTATACATCATGTCCAGTACTCAGGGTGAGAGAGAGAGAGAGAAAGACAGAGACAGAGATAGACAGTGGCAGACAGACAGACAAAAGGAATATTGACATTTTAACTACCTGATTGAACTGTTTGTTTCATTTCTAGGCAAAAGTTGCAGAAAGCCTGCAAAGGAAAGTCATGCAGAGTAGAAAATCCATTCCCAATTTAAAAGAGTCACTATCACAAATAAGCCAACCTTTATTTTCCTTCCATGATAACCCTGTAACTATAGATCATTCAGGCTTTGCAAAGAGGCAGCTGCTCGGGTGATAACCTTTGGCCACAACGCAGACAATGATGACTGTGCCATTCCAGAAAAGGCTCTACAGGGCCATGTTGTCTTTTGCATATTAGTTGCCTCAAAATTATGGTAATATCTCAATAAGCTAACCTCAAATAAAAAAATTATAAATCACCACTTTCTCTCATTTCCCCTAAAGTCCAATCATCTCTAAGGCATTTTACAGTTCTGTACGAAATAGACTATAGAATTGCTAAATATTTTTGTGATTGTATGACTTGAAAATTAGCACTTTTATGGTTCATGTAAGCACACAAACTGATGAAATGATTGCATACATGTAGAACAGCTTCATCTCAGCTCTCGATAAACACCGTGAGTTGATCTATCTAACATGAGAAGATAAGGCCTCCAGAATCCATGACTGACCTAAGTTGTGGGCTAGAGCTACATCACTTTACGATCCACACATCGAACTCGAGACCAAACTTTTTTCTGCTACTGTAGTTTTGTTTCTTAATGTGATGTTGTAATACTGTTTTTGTAATCTAAGGCTTAGAAAGCATAGCAGGCACTCTAGAAAGATCTTGCAAATTTTAATGTAAGCACAAATCACTTTGCTAAATACGATTCTTTTTATTCAGTGGGTCTGAAGTGGGATTTGACACTCGACTCTGTAGGTTCTGCTGCTCTGTAAATCATGTCTTCACTAAGAAGACTGCAGAACCAAGTTTGTTTTTTTGTTTTGTTTTGTTTTCTTTTTGCTCATGTCTTCACCATTTGGATCAGAAATAAATCTTGATGTATGGAATTAGACCTTAAACTCTGTGATCTCCTTAATTAAAAGAGCTATAGATTTTACCTAGCATTTCTTAATCAAATAGTGTTCATTTTTAGTCAACAACCTTGAACTCATCTTTAAAGGCTATATCACTTATGAAACACATTTTTGTTGACTCTATTATGTTCTGTCCTACCAAGTACAGATTCTAAACCTCCTCATAATTCCTTCACCTTTCAATATTACTTTGATATTTCCCCCTATATTGTTTAATGGTTAATGGAATGGTTGTTGACTGTCCTACCCATTTATTTAATGTGCTATCTTAAGATCACTTTAGGTATGTGAAGATGAATGTGGAACTCTTCATGATTCATTCCATTCACTCAAGGAATGATTATAGTACACAGAAAATACAAATCTGATTACAAATTAAGGACAGACTAGAAAAGAAGTCTTTATTCTACGTTATTTTTAAATAAACCGTGAAGAAGGACCCTCTATATTGGTTAAGCTTTTCTCTTAATGTGATTGGGAGATCATCCAGCTGGCATTTATGTCTATGTTGGAACTTGAAGTTCCAGAAAACTTTCCAACAGGCAGAAACTGTCAGTTTCATGTAAATGGAAAGTGTCAAGGTGAATTCCATTCTGAGCATTGCAGAAGGGCTACTGTGCAGTTTGAATGATACTCAGTAAAATGTCCTTAAGGACCACCTAATTTTTGCTTTTAATGAACAAATCCATGCTATGTCAGAATGAGACTGTGATTCTTGGATAAAAATTGTGAATTTAAGTGAGTATCATGCCTGAGCAATAACTGTCCAGAAAATGGAAAAACGATGCTTCATTAAATGCCTGTCTGCAAAAGACAGCACTTTTTCTCCTTACTCTTATCCAGTATTCAAGCTAGTATGATAGAATCCTATTTTCTACTATGAGACACGCAATGTAACGAAAACAGAGATTTTAGAATCCAAATTCTCATTAATAATTTGCATACATATTGACTATTTTTTCATATAATTAGAGTTCCCACACTGATTTTGACTTTGTAAGGTTAACCAAAAATAGGAAAATTTCTTTGATAAATTAGACACTCCCTTATAATTAAGATTTGAGTTCAATAATATGGTTGTAGCAGTAAGTCTTGCTTGTATTTTTTGATTTGCATTGTTTTTATAGTTGTGAAATTTGCAAAGAATATACATTTTTTCTTTTGAGTTTTGGAAAAAATGTTTCCATTACATGATACAACTTTCAGAATTGCCTTCAGTGGTTTAGATTTGTCCCTATGCCCCCGCTGCATTCACTACTGGGGGAATTCTGTGGAAGTACGTGAAGGTCTGTGAGGTATTAAGGAGAACTTGAGTGGAAGTTAAGTAACATTCCTCACCCCTGGATAAGCTCTTTGGCTACTGAGTTTTGGACAGAAGGATTCAATACAGCAGAGTTGAAGTATTCACGGGCTAAGTGACCAGGCAAACTGCACAGAAAGAAAGATGCCTTATGGTAGCAGCATCTTCTGGATGTAATGGGCATATAAACTTCAGGGTGTAATATATATATATATATATATATATATATATATATATATATATATATATATATATAATTTGTCAAGATCTTTCATGGCACATTATCTTATTTGCTTTAAAAAAATAATGAAAGTTGCCTGTTAATTTACAATATCTTAGGGCCTGAGAAAAGGCCAGCCCAGATATGATGGCCTTCATGTGGGAGGGCAGTCTCTGGTGACTGGCCCAGTCAGTGGTATCCCCACCAGTGGTGGAGTATGGCCGTAGGTTTGTAGGGTGAGCAGTATAAACCAGAACTTCAGAGAAAAGACTTTGTACAGAAGAGCAGGTTTGGAGTTAGAGCTATCAGCTTTGTCACATTATTTAAATTCTTGGAGCCATTTTTTCTTCACTTAAAAGTAAAGCCCCAATAATAGAATATCTCCTGTAAGATGGTTGTGAGGATTAATTCTATATAAAGCCCCAGGATCTTGTCTACCTCACAATTTAACAAATAGCAATTGTCTTCAGACCCCAAGGAAGGATATTGATGAGGGTGATGCAGAGCTTCTCAGAGGTGGAGGGTTGGAGCAGTTCAAATCATTAGAATCTCTTGGATGAAATACTCCATAGGCCAACTATATAAATGCTATTATAGGGCCTCTTGCTCAAAAATTATTTAGAATTTTTAAGATAACCACTGTAGAATTAAACCAAGCGCTGTACCCTCTAAATGCTGGCTCCTATGCAACCAGACAGGCCATCCACCCATGGAGCCAGGTTTGACTATTATGATTATTTTCTAACTATTCTCCCTAAATCCATTCTTGGTTTTTTATAACACACTCTTCCTATAGTGGGTGGGCTGACTTTTCTCAATTCACAGAGTAGATCCTATTATCATATGCTTTAGTTTTAAATTGAATGGCAGTATAAATCAGGGAGAAGCTGCACAGCCACGTGGTTGAGAGGGTGGGCCCCAAACCCGAGTTTCTGTCTTGGTTTTAATTTTGGTCCTATCTGTCATTTTCAGCAAATTATTTAAACTCTGTTTTTTGTACTATAAAATGAACATGATATTAGGTGTCTGGAATAGAGTCGTTGTGAAGATTACATGAAATAGCAAATACGGTGTGCTAGGAATAATGTTTGAGACACAGAATCACTTGACAGATGGGAGATACTACTATGTTAAGTAGAACCGTACTTGCAAGTTGACCTGGACTTGGCCCGGCAATCTCTCTATCATCCTTCTATGTCCAGTTCTCCACACTGATCCTTACTGCTCTTCTCTTCTTTACCAGGAACACTAATGTTTTTGCTTTGTGTTCTAGTTTGCAGGGCTCATTAAACTATTTTTTATACTATAGGATCTTTGCTGTTCTCTCTGTAGAATATTTTTCTGAGCTGTATCCTGCACATCTCAACTCATATATTCTTTTCTTAGAGAAGACATCCACATAACATTCATATAAATCATTTCCCTCTGGTTTTTTTTTTAAAAGCAAATTAGTACATTATCCTAATTTGTAGCATTTTTATAATTTGAACTTCTGTATTATTGTTTCTTAAATGTCTAACTTTGCATAAGGGCAGAGTTCAGTACGTGATTGGCTTAATAGTTTATCTTCAGCACTCAGCAGTGTGTCTGATATATGGACAACAGTGAATAGATACTGATGAGTAAAAGAATGAATAAAAAAATAACAAATTTACAAAGCAAGATCTTATGGATAAATTAAGGGACCAACATAAAATATTCGGAACAGTAATTAAGAGATATTAACACTATAAACAATTGTTTAACTCACCTTGGTTATAATAAAAAGTAATTTTTGAGTTCTTGCTGTGTGTTGTGTATTCAGCTGAGCACCTAACATATTATCTCATTTAATTTTTACAAAAACTCTAATAATTAGATACTATCATTGTCTTCCTTTTGCAGTTTGTTGTGATCCAATTGACATTTTAACTTGTTCATTTGCTTTTTGACACACACAAGTTGCACTTGGAAGCTGAAATGTACATGTCCGTTGCTACATTTTTTAACCTCCTTTTGAATGTTCACTACATATTTAGGTAATATAAAATTTAAATTATCAAGATGGAGTTTAACATCAAGTTGACTGAATTTAAATGTAGAGTTTAAGGACTTCTAATAAATGTACAAAATTGTGTAATTACCACAGTTATGGTGTAAAACATTTACATCACCACCGAAGTTCCTTTCTCCCCCTCTGCAATTCATCCCGTTTCCTACTCTGGCCCCTTTCCTACTCTGGCCCCAGGCCATCACTGACCTACTTTCTGTCACTCTAGTTTTCCTTTTCTCGAATGTGGTGTGAATGAAACTCACCTAGTGAGTTCATACTGTTATCATTTCCTGAATGCGGTGTAAACTCACCTTGTGAGTTCGTACCATTATCATTTCCTGAATGTGGTGTAAATGAAACTCACCTTGGTTATAATAAACTGTAATGATGCTGTAAATGTAATATAGTGTATAAACTGTAATATACTGTAAATGATAACAGTATGAACTCTTACGTCATGTTTAATTTACTGAGCAAGATATTTTGGATTCATCTGCATTGTGGTTATATCGTGGTTTGTTTCTTTTTATAGTCAAGTAGTATCCATTGCTTAAGTATGAACATTTTCATTGTACATTTATCTGTTGGAAGATACTTGGATTAATTGTAGCTTTAGGTTAATATGAATAAATCTGCTTGAATACTAGTCTACAGGCCTTTGTGTTAACAAGCATGTATTGACATTTCAGCAGCTATACAAATGTATTTGAAAGTGAATACAAACTCAATCTTAAATGAGGCTTTTTAAAGAAGACCTTGAAATAAGAAATATTAGTAGGTAATTTTTCAGTTATGTGATCTCTATTCTAAAAGAAAACATTTTTCTCTACTGGAATTAAAAAAAATACATGACTTTAAAGCCATGAAAGTCGGTATCAAAAAATAAATTTCTCAGAAATTGTTTTCCCTTTCTACAGAATCTCCTTTAATCCTTCCTTTTTCACCTAAACAAAGCTAACTCATAGTAATAATTTTTCATTTCCTCGATATTAGCAAAAACTTGCACTTTAAACAAAGGTAGGCAGGATTTACAGGTTTGCATTGTACCTATCTATCTCTTTAAGCACAGAGAAATAAAATAGTTTACAAGATGAAGTTGTGTGTCTTATGAGCAGCTGAAAATGGGAATGGGGGAGCGAGATGACAGTTCTTATCCATAATACATATTCTCTGCAGAGCACTAGTACCTCTGCTCCAAGGGGTTTCTCAAATTACAAAATCTGTAAAAGAAAAAAAAAAGCAATAGGAAAATGAGAGAAACAATCTATTACATTTCAAGTATTAATATATGCCAGGTATATTTCACATGCATCCTGTCTTAGTCTGAGTCTCTTGGTAACAAGGCAGCAACAGAGGTAATTTGTTTCCAAACTCCAATGTAGATTTCACCCCATGGGGTATTGGAAAGCTAAAGATGAACAAAACTCCTGTGCTCAGAAATGAAGGATATTTTTACTGTTCAGCATTTCCAGTTTTCAAAACATACCACACTCTATTGTTTCTTCCTGGTTAAACGTAAAGCTAATCACTGGAGATTATCCAAGAGTTATGGAATCCACAAGAGACTGACCAGTGCTCTTTGTATTGTACTTTCACATTCTGGGTCTGTGGGAGCAGAGGAATGTTATTAGTGAGTCTCCTACTGACTGTGGCATATTGTGACAAGGTAGAGGTTATTAAGGGACCAAAACAGAAGGGACTTCAAAGCAATAACTCTCAGATATAACTCTTGGGGCAACACACGTCACAAAATTGCAATGCCATTTCCAAATATATGGGTGTGTAGTTTATGCCAGAAAGACTTAATACCCAGGTATAATAGTTTGGATATTGAATGTCCCTAAAGGCTCATGTGTTAAAGGTATGGTCTCCAAGGTGGCACTGTTGGAATGTGGTGGACCCTTTGAGAGGTAGGGTCTAGTGGGGACTTCTTAGGTGACTGGGGGTTTGTGCTGAAGGGGACTGTGATACCCTGGTGGCTTCCTCCCTCTCTTGTAACTTCTGGCCATCAGGTGAGCACTTCAGTCCACCACAATCTCCTGCCATGATGTGGTCCCTCGCCACAGGCTTAATCAGTGGGACCATGTGATCGTGGATTGGACCCTCTAAAACAGTAAACCAAAATAAACTCTTTCCTGTATGAATGGATTATTTCAGGAATTTTTTTTAAAGTAATAGCTGACTAGCACACAAAGGCCTTTGAATGCTTTTTTGAACTTATTTAAATACCTTTTTCAGAGGCTGTATGGATGGAAAAAAGAGTAGCAAACAGAAAAGTATTTCAAAGTAAATATAGTGTGATTAGAAAGAGTAATCATGGATTTTCATAAGTAGTAATATGTATATGGTATGAGCTCATTTTTCATGCCAAATACACTTTTGAGTAAAACTTAAAGTCCTCAAAATTCATTTTTCCTACACATAAATGTGTTATTTTTCCATCTTAATTTGTATTGCATTTTTTTTCCTTCTTTTGGATTGACAGGGGTTAAGAGTGAGGATTTCTAAAATATCACATGATATAAGTGTGTCTAAGTTGATGTCTTTGAGAAGAGCTTGAAGGAGTTTATTTCCCAATAGGTGGAATTTTTTGCTATTAAATACCCAAATACAAGTAAATTATTGGTTTGTTAAACGTTAATCCCCAAATTTTATTTTTATGTCTACATGTATATTAATTTCTCTAGATGTTAACACTCTGAACCTTTGCACTGTAAATTTCTGAAAATATCTATCTGAAAATATCTAGGAAAATGTGATATTGAGAGGGACAGAATTTGTACTGTTGTCACACATGTTGTAGTTAATGGTCCGCAAGTCTAACATAGGAAATGCGATGCAGGAAAAAAAACCAAACCAAACAAAACAAAAAAAACCACCGCCCTCAAACCTTGAAAGCAATAGCTTAGTAACAGCGGCAGGGACCTGAGCAGAGAGTTGCTCTGACATTTGTCTCTCTTCTTACCCTCAGCTTACTAAGGGAACTGCAGGAACACAGGACAGGCTCAGGCGGAGGAATGCCCATCATCAGCGGGCATTGTAGCCTCACCCTTGAAGCAGCTTTGGTCAGCTAGGTAGGAACATGTAGGAAACCAGTTTGCTCACATTTACAGTCAAATGAGTCACAGCACTGTCATCCACTCCATAGTTCAGTTTTAGGGCTTTGCAGAAATTTCCAAGCTAAACCACATGCAGATGAAAAGAAGGGAGTTCTTCTATCTAGAAAAGAAATGGGTTAGACCATTCATGGCTTGGTTCATTCGGAAAAAGGTCAGCAGGAAGCCACAGAAAGGGAAAGTCGAGGAGTCCAGGCCTCCTGCACGTGCTGTTTCTCATTTCAAATGGCTAAGCCTGCTCCCGCCCTATTTCACCCTTCAAGAGTTGCCGCAGGAAACACCATACATAAAGAGACACGAGGGTCTTTGCCCCAATATCGTTCATTCTGTTGCCGCTAAATCCCATCCTACAATTCATCCTAATAAGTGTTTATCATTGTGTTAATTAATAAACTGCTTTTTCTCCATCGGGGTGGGGTTACAGAGGAGTCAGACTTGAAATCTGCTGCAGTAAATAAGTCCAACACACATGTGTTGAACTCGGTAAAAGTTGAGTATAACATCCTCAAATATACAGTATTGTCATTATATCATAGGCTTTTTTGTTTTGACAAAAATCATGTAGAAATATTGACTTCTCTGTACTCTTTTGTTTCTTTAAAACATATAAAACTTTATTACAGTGACTCTGTTAATGAAAAGGGTGACTAACCCCCAGACCCTGGAACCCTCATTATGCAACCGTGATTCCATTTTATCCAACTGGAGAGTCCTACAGAGCATCTGAACATGTTCATACAACTCACAGTTTAACATCTTCACACATTCGCATGACCCTT
>PVJO010013205.1:0-31335 GCA_004026905.1 Hystrix cristata
GGAAGCTTCCTAGCTAAAATGTTCTACATTTAAGTTTAATAATTAACAGTAGCGGGGGCTGGGGATTTAGCTCAGTGATTAGAGTGCTTGCCTTGTAAGCACAAGGGCCTGAGTTCGATCCCCGACACCACAAAAAAAAAAAAAAAATTAACAGTAGCAAATAATCTAACAAAATGTCAGTAATGATGGTGAATGTAAACTGCGCATATGGCTTCTTTTAAGAATTGATGGAAAGGGGCTGGGGATTTAGCTCAGTGATTAGAGTGCTTGCCTTGCAAGCACAAGGGCCTGAGTTCAATCCCTGGTACCAAAAAAAAAAAAAAAAAAAAAAAAAAAAAAAAAAAAAAAAAAAAAAAAAGAATACAAAAGAATTGATGGAAAGGGCTGGGAATGTAACTCAGTATAAAATGTTTCCCTATCTTAGGTGAGGTCCTGGGTTTGATCCCCAGCATTGTGAGGGCAGAACTGAAGGAATCGCTAAGGACCACTATGAATATTCAAAGTACCTGCCATAGACTGACAGACAGTATCTATAACAGGATGCATGGATATCCCTGAGTCTGCAAATATTATTCATTTGATGAGAAAGATGAAAATGGATCCGAAATGTTTCCATGTACAGAAACCAATAACCACTGCTTAAACTGTATTTTAAACAACTATTAGCCCTAAATGTGTCAACTATGGTATTAACTACCATTAATATTTCAGTGCACAAAATCACATAAAAAATACACACACAAAAAAAAAATCACATAAAAAAGAGCTCGTGATTTAGCTCAGTGGTTAGAGTGCTTGCCTTGCAAGCACAAAGCCCTGAGTTCGATGCCCAACACCAAAAAATAAAAAACAAAAAAAGTAAGAGCTGTTTTATATGAGCCTAAGTACACTTTTGTTTTCCTCAGTACTGCAGATTGAACCCAGGGTCCTTTGACTGAGCTTCATTCCCAATCCTTCTTAATTTTGAGACAAAGTCTTGCTAAGTTGCCCAGTTCAGGTTCAAACTTAAGATACTCCTATCTTAGCCTCCTAGTGTTCTGGGAGTATAGCCAACCATGTATTTTTATAGAAAGCTGTGAAATCAGAAACATTTTTTGAAGTCCTCAAAAGAAAAAGATACCTTTCACTGATTTAAAACATGTGACAGAAATGATATTTAACTAAACTTCCAAGATAAAATCTATTCCTTAGCATTTAAAAATGTACCTATGTAATTTTAAACCTCTGTGCAAAGCCAATTGAGGTGGCTAAAAAAGCCACTTAAACAAAAGCCATAAAAGTTTTTAAGTGTGTTAAGTGAACCAATAGTGGAACAGAGAAGGAGTAAACTTAACTATTTAGAAAATAATCATAAAAACCAACAAAATATTTGAAATTAATTTCTGATGTATAACATTGTTGGACCTTAGTTATTCTTTGTAAGGATTATATTTTTCTTAATGGTAACAATGACTTCAAATCTAAACATTTTGTCTGATAAAAATCACCAGATACAAGGATATATATACTTTCAGATCAAAGAAGAAAGATTCAGAAAAATATTTATGTTCTCAAAAGACTGAAACATCTAGAACACACAAAGTGGCTGCAAACCTGCTTTGTCAACACCTCACATGCCAACCTTCATTTTTCTACTTTTCTTCTCATATTATTAATGTAAAGTTTAAAACTTTACAGAAAGGTTTAGTTTCAATCAGTATCAATCCACTATTTAGAAACAAAACAAAAAGAAAGGAAGAAAGAAGGAAGGAAAGAAAGAAAGAAAAAGAGACTTATGAAGAAGTCTGAAAACGAGACCGACCTATACCCTGGGTGAGATTGGATGGGTTAAGTGTCTCTGGCACTATTTGTCTTCACTATTGACAGACACTGTCACACAACCCACCACACGATGCCTGTCTCTGAATGGCGAAGCTAGAATGCAAGTTAAGTGTATTAATAGAAAAAACAACTAGCATCCCAGCATATAAAATAAGCAATCCAGATTACTTTACAAAAAAACCCAAAAAACAAAAACAAAAAACCCCAAAATTGTAGGGTCGATCATTTAATTTACATGTTTAAAACAGCTTCAATTTCCCATTTGATTTTTTTACCACCCAACATAAGTTTACATGCTATAGTAAGTAATGTTTTTTTAAAAAGCATTTTTAAAAATTAAAAAATTAACATCCAAATAAAGGTATGTGGGAAAATTACCCCAAATTTTTGTTAACTCATATTCACCAATTTGTTCTCCTGTTTATAAATGCAATCTAATCCATAAACCAGAATGTTCTTTCACATGTTGTTTTAGGCTGTGCATTTATCCAAAGTCTTTTAAAGAGTGGAAGAAGGTATGTTCTGAGCAATAAATTCACACTGTATTTACCTGTAATATAAAGTACAAGAATCTTTACATTTCTCATGCCATCCTGATTTCCACATACAGTGCTTGCTTCAGCAGCACATATACTGATTTCCACATATTTCCCTATCTGTCCTCAAAAAGGATAACAATTTATAATTTTAAATGAGATATGCTATTGTGTATAAAAGGTCTGATCCAAAAAGTTCTACTGTAAAAAATAATTAGCACTACAGTTGAAACTGAAAGGGTTTGCTACGGATTTATTAGGGACAATTTTTTTTTCTTCCCCAGGCCACCAAATTGTGATTCAGAATTCAAATACTATAAAATAATTTACTTTCCACCTTTTAATCTAATTCTCCTAAAATACAGTCATGTGCCACATGATGTGACTTTTTGGTCAACAAAGGACTATATATGTATAATAGTGGTCCCATAAGATTATATTACCTACTGGCATAGCCATCTTAGGTCACCTTACGTATACTCTACAATCTTCACACGAGGAGGAAATTTCCTAATGATGCATTTCTCAGAATGTATCTCTATTGTTAAGTAATGCATGGCCATAATTATTTTTACCTTGTCAGAATGCAATACGCCCACAGAATATTTACTAAAAATTGCTTCCTAAAAAATAAAATTTATCTGCTGTTCTATTCCAATCAAAGTATCTAAAGTATGGTATAAAAGTGCTCACTTTGGCAGCATATATACTGAAGTATGGTGTAAAACACATATTAAGAACATATGAATAGGGCTGGGGATTTAGCTCAGTGGTTAAAATGCTTGTCTTGCAAGCACAAGGACCCAAGTTCGATCCTCAGCACCAAAAAAAAAAAAAAAAAAAAAAAAAAAAAAAAAAAAAAAAAAAGAACACATGAATAATGTGATTTTGTTTTCCGTTTGATTTTACAGTGGTGGAGATAGAACCCAGGACCACACATGCTGGGCAAAACTGTATCACCAGATCAGTAATTTGATTTGTAAATCCTTTTAAAAATTCTTTCCTACTGGAAGAAAAAAAAGATGTTCCATCATCTGGGTAGCATCGTTGGTCAATAATGAGTGAAGAAACTAGAGCCCACTCAATTCTCTGCCTCAAGTAACTGCACATAAAAAATTACACTAGTTGATAATTTCATTTATTACACTATGGAAGACCCAAGTAAAGATCCCAAGAAATATAACCTTAAAAAGAAAATAAAAATGGTAAGTATTATACTATTGAAAGGTAACGCTACCTTAAAACAAAAACAGAGATCATTAACTTTAAATAAAAATTAGAAGAATAGCTCTGATACTAAAGGACACATCAATGCTTTACCATAATACATTTTAATATAGTTTAGATTACATAAAAAAGGCATCTCTTCATATCTTCATATTTCCTGAGTGTGTGCATGTGCATGTGCGTGTGTGTGTGTGTGTGTGTGTGTGTTACTGAGAACTGAACTTAGGGCCCTTTGAAAAATTTTTTATTTCAAGACGCCATCTTGTTAAATTGCTCAGGCTGGGCTCAAACTTGGGATCCTCCTGCCTCAGCCTCCCAGAGTACAGAGATCATAGGTATGTGCCACCACACCCAGTTATCAATCTCTTTTTTCCTTCCTTTCTTCTTTCTTCCCACCTTTCCCTTCCTTTTATAGAGATGACCAAAATAGTAAAAGAAAATAGTACATAGTATCATTAAAATCTTCTGATTTAATCAGGTTTGAACCTGAGTCTTCAGATTAGAGTGTACATTAAATCCAATTATAGGCAAAATAAAATGCCTTGGTGAAAAACAGAAGTTATAAATTGTTCTACCCAAAGGTTTAATCACTGGTGAAAAGTTGCGTCAGGCAAGGTACCACACACCTATAATCCCAGCATTCAGGAGGCTGAAGTAGGAGGACCAGTTGTTCAAGGCCAGCAAGTTCAAGGCCAGCGTGAACTACACAGTGAGACCACCTCAAAGAAAACAAGAGGGAGAAGAACAGGGAGAGGGAGAGAAAGGGGAATGAGGAGAGGGAGGAAGATGGCAGGGGGGATTCTATTAAGAGCTCTTAAAACAGTCAACCTCATAGAATCATCTTCTTAGGAACTGTCTAGTTTTCTTAAGACTCATCATTCTTCTTCAGTGTTCCGTTTATACACAACGGTTTCTACTGAGTGTCAACAGGAGAGAATAAGAGAGTCAGAAAGTAAATCTTGTGGTTGGTATACGTCTACATCTTCATTGATATACAAAACTTCAAAGTAAGTCAAAACTGTACTGGGTGAAGATGGACAGAAAAGAATCAAAAGTTTAAAAACTGATTTTTGTAAGAACTATTTTACCTAAACTTATAAACAAATGAAGTCAGAAACACATGGATGAGGAAGTCAATGTCTATTGAATGATCACTAACTGTCAGGTAGTATTAGGTATTTTACATACTTATCTTCGTAATAACCTTAAGAGAAAGTTGGTATTACGGACTGATTACAAGAGTAATATTAGAAACTTATTTAACTTTCTCAAGATTCTGACTCTACAATAAAATATGATTCTAATTAAATCTTTGATTCCAAAGTCCAACATTACATTTAATCTTATATGTAAGAAAAACAGGCTGGGTATTTAGGGCAGTATTAGAGTGCTTGCCAAGCAAGCACAAGGCCCTGAGTTTGATCTCTGGCACCAAAACAAACAAACAAACAAAAAAGAAAACCAAAGCTATTCACACATATATGAGTGTGCACATGGACATGTGTCTTGGTAGGTATGTATCTAAAGTATGACTGGGTGGGTATAACACTTTGAGGTGCTTTGTCATTTCTTTTCTGATTTAATTGACAATTCCCAGCACATAGCAAGAATGAATTTTACCTTGGTGGGTTAAATAAATACTGATAATCAATTCTTTTAAAAACTTTACTTATTTTTTTATTTATTTCAGAGACAAGGTCTAGCTATGTCAACCAGGCTGGTCTGGAACTTGTACATTCAAGTGATCCTTCCACTTCAGTTTCCTGAGTAGCTGGGATGACATGTGGGTACACTATGCCAGGCATAATGGGCATTTTGACTTAATTTTCTGCCAGCTGATGATTTATAAATTATGAACTCTTTTTTTTGAAACAAGATCTCGCTATATATAGTTCATGCTGGCCTTGAACTCACTATGTAGCCCAGGCTGGCCTCCAACTCATGGCAATCCACCTGCCTCAGACTCCCAAATGCTGAGATTACAGGTGTACACCATCATGGCCAGAAAATTATGAAATATTTAAAAGTAATACCTATTTACCCTCTGCCCATATTTAACGAATGCTACTACTTTATTATGATTTTGTTGTTGTTGTTGTTAAGACATGGTCTATGTTGTATAGGCTGGCCCTGAACTTGCCATGGAGCCAGACTGACCTTGCCCAAATACGTATTGTTTTTTTAAAAAGTACCAACAAGTGAGGCTATTTATGTCAATATTTTTTGCTGATAATATTATCAATTTTATTGGTGATATAATAAATAAGTTCACTCCATGCATATATCAATTTCTTAAGCAACATTCATAAAATCATATAATATATACATGTGGTGTGTGTATATATTTTATATATATATATATATATATACACATATATATATACGAAAAATTTTTTTTTGGAGACAGGATCTCACTATGTAGTTCAGGATGGCCTTGAACTCATAGCAATCCCCCTGCCTCAGACTCCCAAGCGATAGGATTACAGGCTGAAATTATATTTAATGGAAGTATTTGGCCTATAAATAATTGAGAACCCTTGATTAGTTTTCAAAAGCTTACCTCAGGGATGGTGATTTAGCTCAGTGGTTAGAGTGCTTGCCTTGCAAGCACAAGGCCCTGAGTCTGATCACCTTGCAAGCACAAGGCCCTGAGTTTGATTGCCAGCACCAAAACAAAAAACCTTCTAAAGACTGAAGATGTAGCTTGGTGGTACATCATTTGTGTAGCATGCATGAATCCCTGGATTCAATTCTCAACAGTAAAAATATTAGTTAAAAATATAATGCTATTCTACAAATTCAGGTAATGTAAAAATGTGTTTATGAGAAACTGAGTAAATTATAAAAATTGTTGCTAAAAAAAAATTTTTTTTTTTTATGGTGCCGGGGCTCAAACTTGGGACCTTGTGCTTGCAAGGCAAGCACTCTAACCACTGAGCTAAATCCCCAGCCCTGTTGCTAAAAATTAACAGTAGAATAAAAAGGAAAATATTTAGGGAACAGAGCAATAATAGGCCATCCTTACTCTCTGTCGATAACAATTTGTAATATGCACAGTCTCCTGAACTAGAAGTTGTTTCTGAATTAATGGCTGTATCCCAAGTTTGCTTATGTTTTTCATTCTAATATATCTATATATACACACACCATCTTTTTGTTTAAGTGTATATATTTAGATCTACAATGGGATATCAGTATATTAAAATGGAGGATTAGAGATTTTTAAGATCTATTTGCAAAACATGTTTGTAACTAGGCTTTGACCTTCTTCTAAAAGTGGTCTATTGCTTCTCAGCCTTTTGGCTAAGAACAAGTGTAAAAGTGGTCTAATTTTCTAGAAAAACTCGAATGGCCATATGGAATGACCCATATCAACACACAAACATTTTAACTCTCAATATCAGTAGGTGAATTATCCTTCCTGTTAGTGGCTTCATCCTACAAATAGCATACTACAAAGTATTGGAAATTATTGATTTCTTAGCTAAAGAAAATCCTTTAATCAAATTTTAAAAATCCAGATTACACAGCAGTAAATCCCAACACGCGCACACGCGCGCGCGCAAACACACACACACACGGGGGGGGTCAAACCTGAACTCAGGGCCTTCACACTGTCACACTGAGCTACATACCCAGTTTCATTTTTTTTACTTTGAAACATGGTCTTGGCTAAGTCACTAAATTGCCTCAACTGAGCTCAAACTTGCAATCTTCCTTAGCCTCCCAGAGCCATGGGACTGCAAGCCTGTGGCACAAGACCTGGCTAGTAAATGCTTTCTAACACAAGTAAATAGAATAAATTCAATGGGATATATAATTCTATGGGTGGAATCACTTCTATTAAAAATGAGTATTCTTCTAGAAATCGTATTTCCATTTTGCAAATACTAATACTTGTAGAAAAAAGAAGTGGCTTTTCAACTCAATATCCTACCCACTGTCTAGTCTAGCATCTTATGTACTCCTAATGCAGGTGACAGCACACAATATTAAGTTCCCTGAAGAACGATGGCAAAGAGTAAAGAATTAAGAATTCAGTAGGAAAGAAGAGAGGTATCTTGTGGCTAGAAAGACTGACATATGGTTATATACAATGATATGTAATGTCTAGTACAATTCCTTTCACAGAGTAGGAAACTCAAAAATGATACCACATTCTCTTCATCTCATTTTTTGTACAGTTTTGTTGTTATGGATGATTAAGAAATTTCTATGGTTTTAATGATGAAAAATTCTGAAAATAAAGCTATCTGTTCTTTGGTTAGAGAACATTTAGTTCTGTAGTATCCTCTCCTGCAACATAAACGACATTTAATTAGGTTCACTTAATGTATAAAATACCTATTACATAAGATTTACTAATTTCCATGGCATAAAATTCAAAGCATTATTTATTATTTAGTAAGGCTCTTCCCAAAGGAAAAGTTTATTATATGGACCAATTTATGTAAAGTTATGAACCTCAATTTCAGGCTTAAAAACCTACAGAAATCCAATTACTGGGGGCTGGGGATTTAGCTCAGTGTTTAGAGTACTTGCCTTCCAAGCACAAGGCCCTGAGTTCAATCCCCAGCACAAAAAAAAAAAAAAAAAAAAAAAAAAAAAAAAAAAAAAAAAAAGAAAAAGAAAAGAAAGAAATCCAATTACTGTATACTCAACAGATTTTTTTTTTTTTTTTTTTTTTGGTGAGACAGAGTCTCATTATATAGTCCAGGCTGCCCTTGAACTCACGGTGATCCTGAGCCTCAGTCTCCCAAGCACTGGAATTATAGTAGCTCAAGAATTTGAACAAAAAATTTTAAAGATCTGAAACATTCACTTAGCAAAATACCATATTTTGATATAAGCCAATATATATAATCATCCCCAAATAAAGACAGTGTAGGATAGAACAAAATAATTTGACTTCTTAAAATGAAGACTGAAGGATATTTTTTTTACTTCTGTGAAAGACTTCACAGAATTAGTACAAATAATTTAAACTAATACATAAAAAGTAAATAAAGAAATCTAAAGATAATCCTAAACATACAAATAATTAGAAATAATACTTGACTAAACTGAACTTTTTTGTTTCTTGGTGAATAGCTTATGAATTATATCTCAATAAAGCTATTATTTTTAAAAATACCTCGTTTCAAAATCCCAAATTCTGAAAGTTCCTCTACATGATACCTACATTTTAGTTTTTTATAATTTAATGTTACTATTGTATTCTCCAAAACACAGAAGAATCATTTTATGACTTGCATTTCTCTCAGTCAACTCCTTATTGGGCCAAAAGAATACCATCGACTCATTTAGGTAACTTTCCGGCAGGGTGGGAGAGGTGCTGGAGATTGAACTCGGGGCTTTACCACTTGAGCTAAATCCCCAAACCCTTAGATAACTTTTTAAAGAAAAACGGCCTCTGTCTTAACTACTGTGAACCTACAAAACTGGTTCAAGAAGTTTTTATTTCTAAAGCTTTCTTCATTGACATATTGAATCTTCAACTCTCTAGCTTCTCATGGGACAAAAACGTAATTCTTAAAAATGGAAAGGTGAACAAAATTTCAGCTGCTAACACTCAACTATACCTTCTAGGTTCTGACATGGCCTGGTGGAAAGGAGAATTAGGTATAAGCCTTCTATCCCCAACCTTAGCCCTGGGACTCACTGAATAAAAAGTTTCGTGTTTGGTTGTTTGGGTGGTTCTTTGTGGTACTGGAGAATGACCCCAAGACCTTTGCACTAAGCTACAACCCCAGCCCTTTTATTAAATTTTCAGCTAGGGTCTCACTAAGTCACTAAATTGCCCAGGCTGGGCTTAAACTTGCAATCCTCCTACCTCAGCCGCTTAAAGGGTGCTGGGATTACAGGTATGTGCTGCCATACACACCTAAAGATGTTGATGTAAGTGTGTAAAGGCATAGATAGTAAAGAGGCAAAAGAGGGCAGGCTCTGAGAGACACCCCTTTACCAATATTCTGGATTGTGGATTAGCAGCGTGATATTTATTTATGCCCTCAGTTTTATGTGAGGAAGGAAAAAAAAATCTACATTGGTGAATCTGAGAAACACATTTTAAATAATGAAATAGCAAAGAATGCCCACAAACACCATATGACCAGCCTCTAAACTTTAAAATTTAAATTGATTTAAAACTTGTGAAACACAAACCTTTACGGCAGAACTAGAAGTCTGTTCCCACCAGGCCCTCATACCTGATAGCAGCCAATCCAGCTCCTTCAAAACTCTGAAGAATTAACTACATCAAGAGTCATCATTTTTATGCATTTCATATTTAAATAGCAAATGCTTACTTTTTTTTTAACTCATGGAAGTTTAAATTAATGTCCATTTCCCTAGGTATCTCTCTTGGCCAAAAAAAAAGACAAATAACATGGTAATATACTGTAAATCTTTCTCTTCAATAGTCATATATCATCATGTCAAATAAAAGTATGACTCTAATGATATATACTGATTTCCCTATAATAATTATCTGTAACTTAAACTCTAATCTATAATGATATATAATAAAGGACTCTTTCTACCAATAGGACATTAGTAGGATAAACGATGATAGTTACTAAAAGTAAATCATGAAAAAATAGATTACAAATAACTTGATTTAGATCACAGAATCTCCGAGAATATAAAAAAACTGTCAAGGTTGAGTCCTTCTTCTTTTTACCATCCTTATAAAGTCAATAATGTCAAGATAGTAAGAATTTATTGTTTCAGAATATTTTCCTTGGTTGGGGGGATTTAGCTCAGTGGTAGATCACTTGCCTAGCAAGCGCAAGGCCCTCAGTTTGATCCCCAGCAAGCCCCAAAAAAGAATATTTTCCTTGGTCAAAATTCTCATTTTCATGATATTTAAACTCACTGCTATCTAATTTACAGATCTGGAAATGATTTCAACTACGTGGAAGAGGGCTAACATTTCGTTACTGACCCAAAATCAGTAAATTTTAATATTTATAAATTAGAATTTCTGAAACTGAGTGTAGAATTATTTACAAATGAGAACTGTTCTTTTTTTAAATCTAACATTTTTTTCAGCTTTTAAAAGGAACTGGATCTACTGAAAACAGATATTAAAAAACACAGAAGAAACAGACTTTTAGTTCTATACAGATCCAACATGTCTTTAAAAAACAATCTCAAAAGATACAAAAGAAGAAAGTTAGTCAATTTCTACATGTGGATTTAAAGTGAAATAGTTCATGGAAATATTTTATTTCATATTTTATTACTTGATACAATTTTTAAGAAAAATATTCAGATCTATTTTAGCACTTAGAGGATACAGAGTGAACCAGATCATCTTATTATTTATCATGAAAAAGTTCACTAATTCACAATTAAATCCACAGTAACTGTTAGAAAATGCCTGGCAACGCATGAACAGTGAGCAAGATAAATAAGTTTCTTTGACATATTTAAAGTTTCTTGCCCTCACCCAGGAAGGACTTATACTGCATTATACAGTTTGGGCAAGATTGGCACACAGGTTAATGTAAAGGAAAAAAAATACCTTAAATTGTAGTACCAATAGCCTCATTTAAATCCAACTTTCCAGTTCACTGTTCTCATTTTGAAACTGAAAGAATTTACTGAAAAGAATGTTCTGATGGATCTTAAGTACCATTTTAAAAGATTAGAGTTATCATTTAGGCAAGAAACCTCTCACTACAAGGACAGATAAAACTTCAGAATGTATAATTTTCCCTTTTTCTAAAGCAAACACACTTAGTACCTTATATACCCAACTGAAAAAAAAAGTTAATTACAGTTGGGGAAGCTAATATTATGGAAAGTCCATTCTCATTTATCACTAATATTTTATTCTGTTAGCTTATCTGTCAATCTTTCATTCTATTTCAAAATAGACATCTGAACCAATCTCACATAGTTATAAAGTGTATGATTTGAGGGCTGAGTAAAAATAAATGATAAATTTCAAACATTATGTTCTGTATTTTTTCACTGATCAAAATGTTTATATAAACATATTCAAATCTTCCATTGTTTTCAATTAATTTAAAATAAGTATGTTGCAAACATTTTTAAATACAGGGGAAAGGCTACAGCAACATACTGCAAACAGAAAAGAGACTTCAGAGTTTGGATCCTTTTTTCAGATCAAACAAAACGCTTCCCTTTCAGCAAGTCTTTAAAAACAATTGTTAAGGGGTTGGGGATTTAGCTCAGTGGTAGAGAGCTCGCCTAGTAAGTGCAAGGCCCTGAGTTCAATCCCCAGCAAAGCCCCTGCAAAAAACTGTTGAATAAAAACTCAAATAAAATTTTCTGTTCGTGGTTTATATTTAACCTTTGTATGTACAGTAAATAAAACAGTTTTAAACATTTCCATATTTGATGACAAGGTCCATTTTTAGAAGACATCACTTAACAGATATGCCAATGTTAAATTTTAAGAAATGAGGGCTGGGGATTTAGGTCAGTGGTTAAGAGTGTCTGCCTCACAAACACAAGGCCCTGAGTTCAATCCCCAGCACCAAAACAAAACAAAAAACATTTTTTTTTAAGAAATGATAATTACATCAAGAAAATTCTATTGAAAAACTGTAATGTTAAAGGTAAACACTTTAAAACTTACTAAAACAAACCCTCAAATCACACTTTTTGATAGGAACTCTGCCAGCACTGTTCATGTTGGCCAGATAATACCCTAGGTTTTCTTTAATAGAGTAAAATGAAATGCATACCAGCAGCAACTACAGCTGGAGGAGGCGAGCCTGCCTCACCACCGCTTGTCTGACTCATTGATGCTACAGATGTTTCTCTAGATGGAGGTAACTGTAACTCCTTTGGGAGAAGATCATAGACAGATTCTGTAGGGGGTAAATAGAAAGAAAAAAATTTTTAAATGTCAGTCAACAATTTAATTATATGTCCATGAAATATCTTTTCTCTCATGAGAAATGTATTTACCAAAATCAATCCCATACATGAATGTCGTAAAAAGTTATTAGTAATTTTTTAGATACGATTTTATTAAAAACTGAAGAATAAAATAAAATTTAAAAAAAACTAAAGAATGAATTTTTTGCTCCCTGGTTTCATTTTTTTGGCTTGTATACCTCGTGTTCAAGATAGTCTCTAGAAAAAGATACTTACTTTCTTTTCTTTGCACCACTGGAAATTGAATCCAAGGACTATTGGGCTACATCTCCAACCCTTTTTTATTTTGAGAAAAGGTCCCGCTAAGATGCACAGATTGTACTCTCACTTGCAATCCTCTTGCCTCAACCTCCCAGAATGCTAGGATTACAGGCATGGACCACCACATCTGGCAAAAAAAGTTGGGGTTGGGGATTCAGCTCAAGTGGTAGAGCACTTCCCTAGCAAGCGCAAGCCCCTGAGTTCAATCCCTAGCACCTCCCCGCAACGTTATTAAATTTTACAACTGGTTAAAACTAAACAGAAGAAATGTCAAAAAAAATCCAAGATAGTCCAGTATCTTCCTTTGTAATGGTACCTGCCATTCTTTACATAAGAAATAGCATGAGCTAGTGCATATCAGCTTTAAACTGGCTTCTCTAGTACATTAGTCTAATCTGGCTCTTTTACTCAATACCCTTTAGTGAATATATTTTAATTCATCACTATCATAATTCTTTTTTCCCTCCTAAAGAAGCTAACGGGAATGTCATGGCTCAAGAAACTACTTCTCTTACTTTGAGTCACCTGGAAAGGTAAGTAAAGGACACTCTTCAATCAGAAAGCATAAGGATCTGCTTAAAGTTATGATTACTTTTATATCCCAGATTAAAGAACCCTGTATCTTTATAAAGTATTTTATAATACTTTTAATTATTCATAAAATTAGATTTTTTTATGTAAACTTCTTTGTGAAAATCATTCCTGTTTTTTGGACATAAATAATTTTCAACATATTCTCTTAAAGGTAGTACAATCAGTGTTGCAAGGAACTTCAAAAGACCAATTAGAAGCATATGCCTGTTTTGAAAGAACTTAAGCACAAAGTTTACAGGACTTGTCTAAACCAAAAACAACAACTAAAAATTATTAGTATCTTCATGAGTGACTGAAAAACAAATGTAGCACTGTAAGACAGTTTATCCTTTAAAAATTACTGAAACAATAAAGACTTTAATCCTAACTTTGATGTAGATAGGGATAAGAAAGGTCAAGAAGGAAAGCTAAAATGAGAAGCTGTACTCTTAAATGATCTTCATTCACAGTAAAGAATAAATTTAAAAGTTTCTTTTAGAAAACTCTGCTACCTGAGCTGGGGATATATATCAGTGGCAGAGTGCTTGCCTCACATGCAAAAAAGTACCACAATTAAACAACCCTGTTACCTAACACTTGAAATGTTCATCTTGAAAGCATTTGGCAAATCTGGCATCTATTTGAATACAATATACCTGGCTGAAAATTTTTGCTTGTTAAAATGTTGCTAAACATTTAAGGAAATTACTTCTATATCTCACATAATACAAGAGGGGAAATAGAATCTAATTAAATGGTATTATCACCTAGTATTAATTTTAATACAATTACTTTTTCTCAATCCATGCTGGAACCAAGAGTTCCTTTGATACAAAGAGAAACATTCAAAAATCTTTTTTTATCCAAACAAAAAGGAAATCCGAAAATAAAAAACAGGGCTGGGGATTTCGCTCATGGTTACTGTATCAACTGAACAAAGATTTTGAATTTGCAAATGACAGGCTTAAGAAGGACAGAGATAGAGCAACACATGGGTGCACACATGTGTATATTTGGGAGAGGGGGTTACCAAGGATTAAACCCAGGACCTTCACAGTGAGCTATCCTAAGCACTTTTTATTTTTTATTTTGAGACAGGGTCTCACTAAGTTGCTAAATTGCCCAGGCTAGACTGGAACTTGTAATCCTCCTGCCTCACCTGCCCAGAGTGCTAGGATTAGCTATAAGATACACACACACACACACACACACACACACACACACACACACACACATACACATACACAGAGAGAGAGAGAGAGCACGTGCCATAATTTATCACAGATCATGAAAGACTAGAATATATACCCAAAAGAATAAGGTGAAATTTAATTTGGATTAATATAAGTAATAATCTTAATATACTATTAATATACCAAAAGTACACACAGCACTTATATACTCACTCTTTTCCTCTTTTTTGGGGGGTGGGATGGGGTGCTGGGGATCAAACTCAGGGCCCTGCACTGACTAAGCAAGTGCTTTACCACTGAGCTAAGTCCCCAACCCTCTTCTTTTAAATCTACAAGTTGTCTTTGTTCGTTTCTAGGGAATTATTTCCTCAGTCTGCCAAATGAGGTGACTGTTTTCTGTTAATATTGCTAACATTTTATAAAATAATATTTAATCAATTTACCTGTGGTTTATTATGAATTTTAGTTCATCAAAATCCCAATATAACGTGCTGCTTACGTGTCCATGTAAACTAAGGCAGCTGAAAGGTTTTTAAAACTTTAAAAAAAAAAGTCTAGAAATAATTGCCTTATTCTTTTATCTTTTCATTATCTAAGTCAGCTAGTGAGCTCTAGGCCATGGTTTCACATCAAATATTCTAAAACGAAGTGCCTGGTATCTCTAATATGCCAACATAGTTCTATACTGAAGAGCCAGCAGTGTTTTGTTAAAAACACTTCAGACTCAACAATCATCATACTTGGCATCACTGCTGGAAAAATGTACTGGCCGCGGGTCAACTGAATATTTGGTCCTTGAGAGCTTATGAAATCCAAGAGTAACTTAGTAGGTAATGCTCTGTTTTAGCAAATTTTCTAAGTTTCTAAGTTTAAGCGAATTTAACAGTCCGCTGCCACATTTTTACTTATTCATACTGCTTCTTCCAGATTATATTTTATTATTGTTTTCCTAAACCAATCTAGTGTTCTAAGGAAATATAAGTAAAATGCAACAACATATATTATACCAACCTGGAGAACAAGAAAACTAACTGGAGTTCCATAAACATTTTATTATAGCATATCATAAAGTCTTTCCAGTAGGCATTACTTTTTCGCTTAAAGACTTCACAATTACTTCCTAAATAATTTCTTAGCATGAAATACAGAATGGAATATATCATTCAATTATTATAATTATCTACATTTTTATTTATTTTCTAAAGAAAGTTCTTCAGTTGCTCCTAGAAGAAACAAATCTCTCAATAGAGGATCCACATACCACTGAGTAAAACTTTATGGCTTACTTATAATGTTCAAAAATCTTACATGAGTACTTTTTCAATAGTGTTAAAAACTACAAAGTGAGGCAAAGTCCAAGAGGAGTCAGGAGGGTCCAGAACAGGCAGGGTGTCAGAAACTTCTCAGTGGAGAAGAGATGGGGCAGGCCAAAGGCCCATAAAGAGTTTCAGAGACCAAGCTGGATGAGGGCAGGCATAAATGAGGAAGAGAAAGAGATACTCAACTATAGAGTCCAGTGACATGTGCTCGCTTCGGCAGCACAAATACAGAGTCCAGTGACATGTCTGTGAAGGACAGCCTGGTATGTAATGTCAGAGCCCAAGAAAGATGATGACTGTATCTGCGCACAGAGGATGGCTCAGCTTGAAATGCTGTAGCCTAAGAAGTTGGATGAGGAGAGCACCTAAGCAAAAAGGAAGTATAACACACATGGGGGTAGTCTGGTGTAGGAGGCTGGAACTCAAGCAGAGTGAGATTCTACATACGAGTGGATAGCCCAGCCCAGACCGATAAAGCTTGAGCAGCCCAAAATGGATGTCAGAGGCAGAGCAAAGTGAGAAGGGTATACACATGGGGAAGCACCCAAAATAGAGTATTAGAACCTAAGCATAATGAGGATATCTACACACAAGGGCTGTTCAAAGTTGGGGATCACAGGTCACTCCACGAATAGAAGAAAGAAGGCTATGTGCCTAGTAAGGTCTCCTAATGTGGAGATTAAGAACACAAACTGGAAGCCAGACATAGTGGTGGTGCATGCTGCAATCCCAGCAATTGGAAGACTAAGGCAGAAGGATCACCATGAGTTCAAGGCCAGTCTCAACTACAAAGTGTGTTCAAGGCCAGCCTTGAATGCATAGTGAGACCCTGTCTCAAAAAAAAAACAAAACAAAACAGAACAGAACAAACCTGGATGAGGAAGGTGGTCTCGTGTAAGCAAAAGAGCAACTCTGTGTGCCAAGAACATTCATGCACAAGGCAAAATGTGGGACTCAACAGTGTATAATTAAGACATTAATGTGTCAGAAAGAGCAGGGTGTATGGCAGCACAGACCTTTAATCTCATCACTCTTGGACACTGAGTTAGGAGGATCACAAATTCAAACCAGTCTGGGCAACTTATGACTGAGCAAGACTCTCTCTCAAAATTTAAAAAAGGGTTGGGGAATGTGGCTCAGTGTGAAAGCCCTGGGTTCAATCTCTAGTATCACTTAGATAACTTAGATAAATTAAATAAAAATACAAATATGAGCTGGGTGTGGTGGCACACACCTATAGTCACAGCACTCTGGAGGCTGAGGGCTGAGGCAAGAGGATCACCACGAGTTCGAGGCCAGCCTTGGCTATACAGTGAGTTTAAGGCCAGCCTGAACTGTTTAGCGAGACCCTGTCTCAAAAAACAAAACAAAACAAAACACCCCAAATATACAACAAATATTAAACTTGCCCACAATCTTGCCATCAAAAATAAATATTAGGGGCTGGGGATTTAGCTCAGTGGTTACATATTGCCTTGAAAGCACAAGGCCATTGAGTTTGATATTGCTGGGCATGGTGGTGCACACCTGTAATCCCAGCACTTGAGAGGCAGAGGCAGGAGGATTGCTGCGAGTTCAAGGCCAGCCTGGACTACATAGAGAGCTCAGGGCCAGCCTGCACTGCACAGCAAGACTCTGTCTCAAAAAACAACAAAAAAACTGTATTTATGCTTTCTTTCTGTAGTTTTCTATGTAAGGTTTTTTTCTTTTTTTTTTTTTGTGGTGCCGGGGATCGAACTCAGGCCCTTGTGCTTGCAAGGTAAGCACTCTAATCACTGAGCTAAATCCCCAGCCCCTATGTAAGTTTTTTTATAGTTGAGTAATAATGCATATGAACTCAGTATCACATTTTCATTGAACATACTAATTTCTCACATATTTGATACTCCTCATCTTTTTTTTTTTTTTTTTAAAGACAGAATCTCACTATGCAGTTCAAACTGGTCTTGAACTTACTATGTAGCCCAGGATGGCCTTGAACTCATGCTGATTCTCCTGCCTCAGCCTCTCAAGTGCTGGAACTACAGGAGTATGCCACTATGCCCAGTTATGCCTATTTCCTATTTTTCCCAACAGGTTGAAAACCCTTCCAGGGCAGAAACCATGCCATGACTTACTTGACTAAGATTTAACAGTACCTTACAAGCAGTAGGCACTCAATGTTTGTTTATAAGGTTAACAAAAAAAATTAAGAAAAGCTACTAATTCCAAGTTGTAAAATAAACTTGACATAAATTTCTAGTTTTTATATTATTTCGGAAATACTGCTAATCAAAATACTAATACATGAATATACCAGTGATGAAGAAACAGCATGAGTGAAGCTCGTTCTGTAAATATTCTCTTAAATTTATTCATGTACTCATTCACTCAATACATATTTAATGGTTGCCTGTTATATGCCAGGTACTATACTAGGTTTGGGGGATACATTAACAAAATGGACCAAAAAAAAAAAAAAATCTGTATTTTCTTTTTTTTTGGCGCTGGGGATCAAACTCAGGGCCTTGCGTTTGCTGGGCAAATTCTAAGCACTGAGCTAAATCCTCAGCTCCCAAAATCTGTTTTCATGGATCTTCCATTCTAATGAACTTATACTGCTTGCTTGCCTTGGGGCTATGGTCTGAATGTTAATATGTTTCCAAAATTCATTACTTTGGAACCTAAAACCCAAAGTGATAGTAATAAAAGATGAGGCCTTCAGGAAGTAATTAAGTCTCGTGGGCTATTCCCCTATGAGTAAATTAATGTCCTTATAAAAGAGAGCACTGCCTTGGTCCTTCAGAGTATGAGGACACAGCATTTGCTCCCACTACCATGTGAGAATGTAGCAAAAAGACATCTTTGAAGTAGAAAGCAAGCCCTTCCCAGACACCAAATCTGCTAGTGACATAACACTGGACTCCTCAGTCTTCAAAACTGTCATTTCTATTGTTTATAAATTACCCACTCTGAAGTTTTATTGTTATAGTAAACAGACACATACTAAAGAGAGAAGACTCCAGTTTCTTACAATTTTCTGCCCTTACTAAATTCACATTTAATTGTACTATCACTAAAATAAGCTTGTTTCTTTAAAACATAACCATTAGGAAAATCTCTACATTCATTTTAAAACTTTATAGTACATATTTAAAATGTAATTTAGCTGAATGTTTACAAAATCAATAATGATCCCTTTCTCCTGCCCACGTCCCAGAGCTTGCCAGCCTGCCATGCTCTCTCTAGTCTTTTTGGATGATGTGGGGCGGATGAACAAGCGGCAGCTGTATTATCAAGTCCTAAATTTTGGAATGATTGTCTCCTCAGCACTAATGATCTGGAAGGGCTTAATGGTAATAAGTGGAAGTGAAAGTCCAATTGTAGTGGTCCTCAGTGGTAGCATGGACCCTGTCTTTCATAGAGGAGATCTTCTCTAACAAATTGAGTTGAAGATCCCATAAAAGTGGGGGAAATTGTTGTTTTTAGGATAGAAGGAAGAGAGATTCCCACAGCTCACCAAGTCTTGAAGATTCATGAAAACAAATGGATATATCAAGTTTCTGACCAAAGGAGATAATAATGCTGTCAATGATTGAGGTCTCTATAAACAAGGACAACATTGGTTAGAGAAAAAAGATGTCATGGGGAGAGGTAGGGGATTTGTCTCTTATATTGGAATTGCGACAACCCTCATGAATGACTACCCTAAATTTAAGTATACGATACTCTTTTTGCTGGGTTTGTTCGTGCTGGTCCACCGTGAGTAAGAAGCCTAGCTCACTGTTCCTGGGAAGATGCTGTGGTTTTTGTTACTGAATGTTTAGAGCAGACACTGGGCTGTGATTGGTGGAGTGGAGGACACATACACTGACACTTCTCAGCAGCGCTGGTTTGCATTAGTTGACATAGATGAAGTAGTCATTAAGTCTTAAGTTTTCAAAATTTTAAATAAAAGACTTTGCACATTGAAAAAACAAACAAAATCAATAATGAATAGAGATCTGTTCCACAGCTATTATAAAACCATATATTTAATAATCATTCCTTTGTAAACTAATCACGTACTTACATAATCTATCAATAAAGAATATTTCTATTATGTTATATATATTCTTTTAGTTTTCTAGTTTTGCTCTTGAAAAGACTGTCTAATAAATTTAATGGTGGTTTAAGAGTATTTTCTAAATGAAGAAAAACCTGATTTTGTCAGTATTAATTCATTTTGTGTGTATAGGTGCATACAGACAGTAAATTGCAAGTGTCTACACAAACCTAAGTCTTTATTCTCCACAAGTTTAAAATCCAGAGTGGAAGACTAAAAGTACATAAAGAGCCACTGGAATCTGTACCAAGACATAGGGCTAGGTAGGAAAAAAAGAAAAGTAGAAGAGAATATATTTAAGTGGTACCTCAGTTCCCAAACTTAATTCTTTCCATGATTGTGGTTGCACACTGAATTGGACAAGAACTGAATCAAATTCAATGGTTAGGTTCAATGTGTATGGGGAAATTTGGAACATAATAGGCACTTCATTAATAGGCTCAACAGGTGAATGAATGTGCTAGGTGTGGTGGCACTTGCCTGTAATCCCAGAACTCAAGAGTTTGATGCAGGAGGACTGCTGCAATTTCAAGGCCACCCTGGACTACACACTGTATTTCCCTGAAAATAAGACTGCGTCTTATACTAATTTTTGCTCCAAAAGATGCCCTAGGGTTTATTTTCAGTGGATGTCTCATTTTTTTTCATGTACAGCAATATATATTTATTCACGTACAACAAAATCTATACTTATTCATATACAAAAATCTACATTTATTCAAATATAGTCATGTAATCCTTCTAGAATACCATCATAATTTAGAACATTTATCCTGTATTGCAAGAGATGTAATAAATGTATCTGTCTGTCTGATGATCTTACCTAGGGCTTATTTTGGGGATAGGGCTTACATTGCAAGAATCCTGAAAAATCATGCTAGGCCTTGTCTTTTGGTTAGATCTTATTTTTGGGAAAATGGGGTAGAGTGACACCTTGTCTCAAAATAAAAAAAAAAAGAGTATCAATCCCCAGCACCAAAAAAAAAAAAAAAGAATAATCATCTATCTTGATTGACTTTTATCTAAAAAATTCAGAAATTATTAATACCCATTTCATTCTCATAAACTTAGGAAATGCAAAAATATTTTTGGGAAAAGAAAAAGCTCTCCAAAAACCCACCTTGTTTTCAATACTGTCAGTATCACAATACCCTACCACCTAAACTAAAAATGACATTTTCCTATGGTATTTTCAACCCAAATACTCTATCTCCCACATTCCATCCTACAACTTCAACCCCATTATCATCTACACCACCATTTTTTCTAATAAACATGTAAAAAATACTTTGCATATATTAGGTCTTAATTTTCAGTGATTTTTAAAAAGTCTTAAAAACAAGTTATTTCCTACCAATTTTCTTCCTCTTATTTATATAACATGAACTTTTTCCCACTTTCAAATCAATATATGTCAAAGAACAAGGTGTACTTTTTCTACTCTACAAAGATTATCAACAATAAACAAGAAGAAGATACAAACTTCATACTTTAAGATACAAGCTGATGTTTATAGAGATCAAAAATATTTGTCTACCATGAGTGGCAATGAACAAATCAACAAATTCATTATTTCTGCCTCTTAAAACAGTAGTGTCAACAAGGGAATATTAGAATTACATGCAGACATATTAGTTCTGTCTCCTGAATGAAGATGCCTGGGATTCTATCACAGTCCTACTACTGAATAAGGGTTTACAGGAAACAGGATCAAATAGGAGCCTGGTAAGTTCCACAGATGATTCAGGCTAAGAGCCACTATTTTAAAGAATGAAACTCAGCCTCAGAAAGAAAATGGATCAACCTTAATTTATTACTTTTTTTTTCTTTTTTTCTTTTTTTGGTGCTGGGGATCGAACTCAGGGCCTTCCGCTTGCAAGGCAAGCACTCTAACCACTGAGCTAAATCCCCAGACCTATTATCTCTTTATGTATACATAGTTAATGTTTACTTTTGGAAGACTCTAGAAAAGAACAGCAAAAAAGTGAACCACCTTCTTCTGTATATCCCCCATTCCTTTTCTTTTTTGGGGAAGCAGTAATGAGAATCGAACCCAGGGATGTTCTGCCACTGAGCTACATCCCCAGCTTTTTCTAGGTTTTTTGTAATTATTTTGAGACAGGGTTTCACTAAATTGCAGAGGTGGTACTTGAATTTATGATCCTCTTGCCTCAGGCTCCCTGATAGTGGGATTACAAGCATGTACCACTGTGCCTGGCTAGATTACCTAAAATTTTAAACCTTGAGGACAGCCAGGTAAGCTGATGCACACCTGCAAATGCAGCTATTTGGAAGACTGAGGCAGGAGGATCACAAGTTCAAGACAAGCCTAGGCTACTTAGTGAGACCCTGTCTCAAAATAAAAAGGGCTTCAAATGTGACTCTAGTAGAGGTCTTGCCTAGCATATACAAGGACCTGCGTACAATCCCCAACAGTACCCCCAAAACAAAAACCTTGCTGTGAGTAGTGGCGCACTCTTATAATCCCAGCACTGGGGAGGATGAGGCAAGAGGAACGCCATCAGCCAGCCTAGACTACACAGTGAGTTTAAGGTGAGTTTAAACCACACAATGAGACCCTGTCTCAAAACAAAACAAAGCAAAACAAAACAACAAAAAAAAAACTTAAGGAGAAAACAGTTATATATCACAAACGGGAAACGAATGTGGTGTATTTTTCCTGACTAAAATGACAGCTACAGGGGCTGAGGATTGATTTAGTTCAGTGGTATAGTACTTGCCTACAAGCAAGCAGAAGGCCCAGAGTTTGATCCCCAGCACCCCCCAAAAATATTTAAATAAAATAAAATAAAATGACAGCTACTGTTTTACACAATGTTAGGTAATTTTAGGTACTTTGATACTTAAAATTTATTACATATATACCTGAATACACTTAAACAAATCAGAACAGCTCTTGAGATCTTGATCCTAAGAGAAATTAGCTAGAATTATTTCTGCTGGGCAAAGACCAATTATCTCTCAATGGGTAAAACTGACCCACTGACAGCTTATTATACATACTAATCCTCCAGATCTTCTGGCTATTTTCTAATACAACTAATATTTGTTATATGAAAGGTTAATACTTTCTTACAAAAAAAAAAAGCTTGACTGCACTACATTAACTAGAAGTTACCTTACTGATGAACAGAACCAATCTTTATACAGATTCTGATGATTCTCATTTGTCACTTTACCATAGCAAATGAAAGGACAGCTGTGTAATCTTCTGTGACATAATACAGTTCACAAACATGAATAAACAGGTCAAAAAAATTAAAATTGCTAAAAATAAATAACTGAGTATTACGACTTGGAATTTACAAAGTACCTTTTTTTTTTTTGGTGCTGGGGCTCAAACTCAGGGTCTTCCACTTGAGCCAAATCCCCAACTCCCACAAAGTACTTTTATATGGATATAATACTGTATATGTGAAATAAATGTTTTGATTATAAAGTATATTAAAACAAAAATAGGTAATTTTTACTAATCTTATAGGCCACAATTTTATTTAGTTGTTTTGTTTTGTTTTGTTTTTTTTGAGACAGGGTCTCACTATGCCATTCAGGCTGGCGTTGAACTCACTATGTAGCCAAAGCTGACCTTGAACTTGGGATGAATCTCCTGCTTCAACCTCCCAAACGTTGAAATTAGAGGCATGCACCACTACACCTGGCTTGACTGGTATTTTTTGATTGGAAACTGAATATTGAGGATTTTATCTTGTTACATGCTGAACATTAGTATTCCTATAAATACCCTTAAGTTTTATTTGGGATATGGTTAAATTACTTGGGAAACAGCTTGATTCTTTTACTGTTCTTCCTTTAAACTTTTCAATCAAGCCAAGACTGGACAGTGTGTCCAATCCAGGTTTAAATTTTCCCATTAATGAAGTAAGAATTTTCTTAATACTACCCAATGTTTCTCAAATATGAGGTTTTTCACTATGGTTAATGAAAACAGGCATCATATTCTGCCCTTTGTGAACCCTAAGCAGTGTTCCCACCAATCCTCTTAGGCAGTCTCTTTTTTCCCCAGTCTTGCACAGTTCTCTCACATTGTATAGAACGATTCCTACTTAAATGGTTACTGTAAGAGCCTCTGCAGATCTGTAGAGTTCTTTCCAATGTACATCTCTGTTTTCTCTAGTATTCTGTCCTGAAAACTAGGCATCTTGGCATCTCCTGGCTCTACCACCAATTCAAGAAGACTGCCAAACTCAGCTTGGGTTCTCCCTTTCTTGAATAAGCCAGGACGCTTACAGGGCTCATCTCACTTGTTTATCTCTTAGGGATCACTGTTCTTCACTGCCTACAGTTAACAACCATTATTTCATATATCTTCTCTGACTCCTTAGTTATTTTAGGTAGGAGGGTAAGTCTTGTCTCAGGTAATCTATCTTGGCTGAAAGCAAAAGTCAGGCTATTGTAATTTAAGTGCATACCAATGTTCTTTGCTCAGAAAGAGTGAAGAATTCACATATCACATTTTATTTGACAACCTTTAACAGATTCAAATTAATATTTAAGAACATTGTAGTCAGGCGTGGCAGCACACACCTGTAATTCAATCATGTACTCATCTTTATTTCTTTGCAAATGCCACTGGTTTTTTTTGTTTGTTTGTTTTTTTTTTGGCCTGAAACACTGACCTTATCTCACAGTCCCTTTCAACTGTTACTTCTTTGCAACCAGCCTTTCCTGACCACTTCAATCTTAGCTAATTCTCTTACTCTCCTCACTAGAATACTTATCACACATTGTTCAATAATTGCCAGTTTACCTGTGTTTAGCAGTTAGACTATACACAGGATGAAGACAGTGGCTGAGTCAGTCTCATTCAAAGTGTTTCCTCAGCAATAACACAGTGCTTGACACAAAACAGGGACTCATTTGATGAGGACATAAACAGGCAAGAAAACAGACACCGTGGGAACACATAAAGTTGCTGACAGACTATTTAAAGAAAAAGGCAGAAGGATCAGAATGGAAAAAGAAGCCAAGAACGAAGCTGGGGTGGGGAGTGGGGAGAACTGTAAGAGTATAGTGTCAAGAAAGGACAATCTGGGAAGTGAAATGCCAAAAGTGAAAATGTCTTAGTTAGCTCAAAAAAGGAAGAACTTGAAGGAATGCATTTATTTGATGTGGCAAACAATACCTCTTGACATTCTGCCAAGGACTAAGGAAATGATGGTGGTAGAAGCCAGAAGGGCAAATAGTTGAATACAAATACAAGTGAGGAATACAAATACAAGTGAGGAAATAAATGCAGAGGCAATAAAAATATTCCAAAAAGTTCTTCCAAAGAGAAGGAAAAAGCTGGGTATGATGACGCAAGCCTATAATCCGAGCCTGAACTACAGAGTGAGACTGTGCCCTGCCCCCTCCAAAACACAAGGAAAACAATACTTAAGAAGACAGGGCCAAATAAAGGAATTATTTATTTTATTGAGTGGAAGAAGAAATGGTATATACTAGACAGCATAAAAAATTGCCACTAATAAGGAAAAGCTTAAAGATCCAAAGGACATACAAGAGATTTAATTAAGAAAACAACATCGGATTTTATACCACAATCATAAATGAATTTCCTATAGAATGTTTGCACACTAACAATGGGTTAAGAATTAACTGAATGGTGTACAAGTTGACATTAGTATAATAATAAAACATGTCATGTTCTACTATACTGTTACAGTATTATACTATTATAAGGAATTAATCTTCTGATTTTCTTTTTAAGCATTTTTGAAATATATCAAATGCAGAGGTACCCCTATAAAATCATGATTAAAATCAATTTGACAATTCCTGCCATGAGCAAAACAAACACAGGAAAGGGAATATAAAAGAGGAAAGTAGGAAAATAAGAAAAAACAAAAACACTATGTCACAAAATCAACTCAGGAGATTTGAACGTGTGTGCCTTAGAACAGAGACTGAATTTCCTCCACTGTGAAAGGAAAAAAAAAAAAGTAGTAGGGAAAAAAAAGAAAAGAAAAAGAAAACAAGAAGACCAAAATAAATTTTTGAGACAGACAGGTGATAAATTGAGGGACTTAAATTGAGGGATGGATTCAATATGCCCCAGGAGAGAATCCAGTTATTTCTGTTTTCCAGCAGCTATGCTCTGGAAGCAGATGCTTGAAAGGAATGTGAAAAATCCTATACCTATTTAATAGTTAAAGATCATTTGTGTCATATGGAAAAAATCAGGATTAAGAACAAGAGATAAAAATTCTAGAATTAAAGGTCATCATTATTATTAAACAAGACATGATTTCTCATTTGGCTTGATCAGAAAGTTAAAATTATCATTATATATAGCAGATAATTAGTAGGTGTTTCAAACATTATTGTAAACTTTTTTTACCCAAAGAGGGATAAGGAAGAAACAAGAAAAGTCACAAGGTTCCTTCAAAATGCGTACATTATACAAAGCAGCTAGTTAATCCTTGTGTCAGTTCAGTAGTCCCCCTTTACCCATGGTTTCACTTTTCCACATTTCAATTATCCAGGGTCAACCTTGGTCTGAAAATATTAAATGGAAAATTACACATTCAGTGTGATGCTAGGATTAAAGGTGTGAGTGCTACCCACCCTAGGGCAAGCAGCCTGGATAAAATATGACAGAAAGAGGGCTGCTGTTGTCCTTGCTTGTCTCTTGTCTCTTGCTCGCTGCCTTCTGCCTGCCTTGCTTTGCTATGGACTGTTTATCCTCTGTGATGCCTCTCTGCCATGCCACCCTGCCTTGGAGCCAGCCAACTATAGACTGAAACCTATACAAACTGTGAGCCAAATAAGCCTTTCTTCCTTGATTTTTGAGTGTCAGGTATTTTATCTCAGCAAGAAGAGAAGTAACCAAGACACCCTTTATACTTAAAAATGGTGCCAAAAGGCAAGAGTAGTAATCTTGGCAATTTTATTACAGTATGTTATATGTGTTCTATTTAATTATTAGTTCCAGAGTTCTAGGACTGGGGATTTAGCTCAGTGGTCAGAGTGCTTGCCTGAGTTTGATCCCCTGCACAAAAAAAAAAAAAAAAAAAAAAAAAAAAAAAAAAAAAAGCAAGCTCTGTTGATGATCTCTTCTGGTACCTAATTTATAAATTAAACTTTGTGATCGGTATGTACATATTGGGGGGGGGAGTATTAGGGCTGTGCACTATCAGTAGTTTTAGGCATCCAGTAAGAATCTTGAAGGGAAAAAAAAAAAAAAAGAATCTTGAAATGTATCCTCTGCAGGTAAGTGGGGTACTGTTGTTTTTTGGTTTGCTTTTTTTTTTCTTTTTGGAGGGTGTGGGACACTATCATACATCAGTGTTTGTAATAAATGAGATAGGTAGTATGTCATTATGAAAGAACACAGGTAGACAATATTGGGATTTCAATATAGCAGAATCACTTTTGTGGGGGTGCTGGGGATCAAACTCAGGGCCTTGAGCTTGCTAGGCAAGTGCTCTACCACTGAGCTAAATCCCCAACCCCAGGGAAATCGCACTTTTTGGGTTCCCCTGGGCAAGTTACTTGATAAATGAAAACTCAGTTATCTCATTTATTTTAAAAGCAGTAATACCTATCTACATTGTGGAGTCTTAAGCTCTAAAGATGTGTATAAACCACCCAAAACTATTATTATATTAATTGAAGCTACTAATAACATAAATGAAAGCCACAATTCCTGCCTGAAAGGATATGCAACAAGGAGATGTTACTGTGATAGTGCATGGGCATTATTTCTTTTATTCCAAAGGCAATCAAGTAACAACTCATGCTCACTTTAAGATGACTAATTTCACTTCAAAATACATACATAGGCTTTTCTTTTTCTAACAGGTCTTGTACTTCCTACAGTATATATCTGGACACAAAGTGTTGCCTTTGGCCTTCTCATTGTTCTAAAACACGCTGAATAAAGTGTCAACATTGAACTATCAGATATTACATAAAAATCCAGGTTTTTGCCTTCTTTTGACAAATCACAAGATCTGACAACACTAAACCTATATTCCCACAATAAAAGTTGGAGCTGCCCTCTCATCCCAGTGTTTTCTCCATTGCCATTTAGCAATTTCAGTGACTTGTATTAACACTGTCTATGCTCCCTTGACATCAGTTATCTGTCCCTACATTAGGGCTGCAAGACTGAGGTTATTTTTATAGAATGCAAGGAGGGAAAAATAAAAGATTTCTTTCCTGAAGAAACTTAGTAAACTGAGTTTACTAGATACAACAAGAGTTCAGTGTTCTCTACTTTCTTGATCATATACCCTCCCCAGAGGCAAATTTAAAGAGAAACGAACTGCCTACAATAGCCATCTGATCTTCCAGACAATGAAGTAAGAATGCAGTACAAAAATGTTTACTATAAAAAAAAATAATAATAAACTTTCACAGCCAGGCGTGGTGGTGCATACCTGTAATCTCAGCACTCGGGAGGCTGAGGCAGGAGGATCACCGCAAGTTTGTGGCCAGCCTGGACTACATGGCAAGACTCTGTCTCAAAAAAAAAAAAAAAAGAAAGAAAGAAAAAAAGAATAAACTTTCATGGAACGTAACAATCAGAGTCTTTTAAGAGTTTTAAAGAAAGTAAAAAAGCCAGGTGTGGTGACGCACGCCTGTAATCTTAGCACTCAGGGAGGCTGAGGCAGGAGGATCACCATGAGTTCGAGGCCAGCCTGGGCTACATAGTCAGCTTACGGCCAACATGAACTACATAGAGAAACCCTGTCTCCAAACAAAACAAAACAGGGCTGGGGACTTAGCTCAGTGGGTAGAGTACTTGTCTAGCAAGCACAAGGCCTTGAGTTTGATCCCCAGTACCAAAAAAAAAAAAAAAAAAAAAAAAAAAAAAAAAAAAAAAAAAAAAAAAAAAGAATCCTGTAAAGGATTACTTTTTTAAAAATTTAAGAGAATTAAATTTGGCACTCAAATACATGCACATGCATATTCACAGCATGAGAATAGCAACACTATTCCCAAAACCCAAAATGACCCAAATGTCCATGAATTGAATAGCATTCATCTACAAAAAGAAACGAAGTATTACTAATAAATGCTGTAAGGTGGAGCATCTCAAAAATACTGTCCCGGACTGGGTTCTGGATTTGATCCTCAGCACCCCCATCATCCAAAACAAAACAAAAATGAAAAAGGTCATATTTATATAATTTCACTTACACGAAATATAACAGTAAACCCAGAATAGGTAAATCCAAATTGGTAAATCCTAGGAACAAGGGGCAGGAAAAGGGTAGGGGTGGGGAGCAACATGGTTTAACAGGTATAGAGCAATGAAAATGTTTTAGAACCAGATAAACAGAGGTGGTGGCTGCACAACACTGTGAATGGTACACTTTATTTTTTTTTTTTTATTTTAAACCAAGAACATGTATGGGTACATTCTACATACAATGGTCACATTCATTACATTAATTCTGTACCTATACATGATGTATCTTGGTTGAATGGTACACTTTAAAATGTTGGCTTTACATGAATTTATGTGACTCTCAATGCCAATTAAAAAATGTTTTTGAATTCCTTATCTGACCACCAGATGGAATATACTACCAAATTCAATAGGATCACTCTTCCCACTAGGAAAGAAAATCCATCTGAGCATCTACTGGGTTACGAGGGCAGTGCTACAGGCTGAAGCAGGAGGGCTGCTGTGTATTTGAGTCCGGCCTAGGCTACACAGTGAGTTCCCCAGCCCCCAAACAAACAAACAAACAAGAACAAACAAATAAAAAGGGCAGTGTTAGATGCTTTAAATACACATTAGCTCAGCAAGTCTCACCCCACTAGGAGGGATAAGCTTATCATACTAGAAGGCAGGAAGGGGATGTGTGTGTGTGTGTGTGTGTGTGTGTGTGTGTGTGTGTCTGTGTGATACTGGTACCAAATTATCTTCATCCACTAGATTAAACACAAAATTGGATAAATTGGATTGAATACAACAATCCATATATATAATCCCACCACTCTGGAAGGCTGAGGGTGGACAAACCCAGCCTGGTCAATTAGCAACTTCGTGAGACCCTGTCTCAAAATTTAAAAAAAATTAGGGGTTGGGGATTTACCTCAAGTGGTAGAGCACTTGCCTAGCAAGCGTAAGACTCTAAGTTCAATCCCCAGCACCCCTCCCAAAAAATTTTTTAAATTAAAAATGAGTAGAGGATGTAGCTCTCAGTACAAAGGTCCTATGTTCAATGCCCAGTATTACGAAAATAAAAAAATAATAATCGTCAGCAGCAGCAGCTATTATCACTCACGGAAAATAATTATACCAGTCTGTTCATTTTAGTGATTTACAATAGATAAATAATAAAATGAAGTGATACTCCATCACCATACAACTGGCTAATTAAGTAAATTTTGTTAAACAATGTAAAACTTTGCAAGTTTCATAATAGATATATATTTAATGACATTAGTAAGTCAATAAGCTACCTACTGAGCTCAAGGGCAGCCTGAACGCTATCTCAAAAAAACAAAACAGGACGGGGGTTTAGTTCAGTGGTTAGAGTGCTTGCCTATCAAGTGCAAGGCCCCGAGTTCAATCCCCGACACCAATAAAACAAAAACGAAGCAAAACAAAACAAACAACAGAAAAAATGTTCAAATACACTGAGTATGGGGTTGGGGATTTAGCTCAAGTGGTAGAGCACTTGCCTAGCAAGCTTAAAGCCCTGAGTTCTATCCCCAGCACCCCCTCAAAAAAATTAAGTACACTGAGTATATGCATATTATTTATTTAAATTTTAACATCATTTATAAGGCAGGATAAGCAAAGTACAGAATGAAAAAGAAAAACACCACTGGGAAGTAATTTCAAGGACAAAATGAAATATGAGCTTGTGTCATGAAAAATTCCTTTTACTCTTATTGTTTTTCTGTATTACTATACATTCATCCTGTTACTCATGCCCAGTCTTGAACAAACCAAATCATACATCTTCAACATTCCTGACAGCCTCTAGGCTTTGATGGAGAAAAATCACAAATACGCAGACTAATACAACTATGAATTCATGATCTTCCCTCAAGCAGCTCAGGAGCATTTTTCCTTCTTTAAGAGTAGCCCTTGTAATCTTTACTCAGTAATTTCTTAAACGGTTCTCTTAAAGCTCCTCCCCTGTATATCATTCTTGGCAAATGACAGTTCATTTCTCTACAGAAAAAAACAGGCTATATAAAGTCATGGATTTCCCATATTTTCTTTCCCAGATGCACATTACCATTACCTTTTGTCCCTCTAGGCTCAAGGAAATAAGAAATAAGAAATCTTCGATATTAAGTGCCCTTTTCTCCCTTAGGTGCCAAAACTTTCTTCTACTCATTATTTCTGTCCTTTACCTTCAACTCTCCCACACCCACAAGATTCCTATTCCTAT
>PVJO010013205.1:31435-52798 GCA_004026905.1 Hystrix cristata
AATTCTTTTTTTTTTTTTTTTTTGGTGCTGGGGATCGAACTCGGGTCCTTGTGCTTGCAAGGCAAGCACTTTAACCACTGAGCTAAATCCCCAGCCCTACCAATAAATTCTTAACTGACTTATTTCCAACTGCTGACAAGGCAGACTACTATCACTTTCAGGAAACTACTTTCATCACTATCTTCTGTATCTTTTCTTCTCTTTAGTCTATCTATTCCTCTCTTGGTGACCTTTAAATATTTTAGGCAATTTTCTTTTTGTGTTACCCCTCAAAAAAGTGGGTCTTTGGGGTTGGGGATTTAGCTCAGTGGTAGAGTGCTTGCCTAGCAAGCACCAGGCCCTAAGTTCAATCCCCAGCACCCCCCCAAAAAAGAAAGAAAAGTGAGTCTTCAACCTTATTCTTCTCATCTCATCCAGAATTCCATCACTCCTTACTACTTTGCAGCTACCATCCCAAACTAATCATCTCACTTGGTCTGACAATTGCCTCATGATTTCCTTTTATTCTTGTTTATTATCTACACTATAGCCAGAACAGTCTACTTAATAATACATAATAATTCCCCAACTCTCACTTCAACATAAAACCCAAGGTCCTTACATGGCCCAGCCCCTTAATATGTCTTGCATTATCTCCTATAACTCTCTTCCCTATCCACTCTGCTACAGCTATCCTAACCTCTGCTATTTCTCGAACCTATCAAGCATCTTCTTAGCCTCAATGTTTCTGTACCCACTTTTTCTCCTTCTAGGAAACTATTCTCCCAGATATCCCTGTGGCTTACTCCTTCAATTCATTTAGGTCTCTACAAATGAGGCACCACTCAAAGAATAATCCTGACTACCCTATACAAAATAGCACTGTCCTCTCACTTTCTTATCCCTCTTAACTCTGCTTTGCTTTTTTCATTTCCTGACATTTTCTGAGATGTAATTCACATAACATAAAAGTTCATCCTTTTAAAGCATACGATTCAGTGGGTTTTAGTATATTCAGAAAGTTGTGTAGCTTCACTACTAATTCCACAACATTCTCATCACCCCAAAAGAGAAACCATACACCAATTATAAGTCATTCTCCAAACTCCCATATTAAGAGTCCTTGGCAACCACTAATTTACTTTGTCTCTATGGATTTGCCTATTCTCACCTCTGACATAATTATTTGTTTATTGTCTATTTGCAACCATCAGAATATAACTTAGTGTGTGCGGAAGTGGCTGTTTACTTTTGTATTCCCAGCAACTAAATTGTTATATGGTGATCAATATCCAACAAGCATTTCAATTTCAACAAAACCCAAACTAAATTCATTATCTTTTGCTGTTTTATTTTTCACATAAAACAATTATTTGAAAGTTGCATTTACCACACTTAAAATTGTACATCTGTCTGCCCTATTAACACTGAAGAGTCTTTTTAATATACTTAAAGCAAGGGCCACAAAAACATATATTAAATAAGTGACCATCTTCCCAAATTTCTTAATATTCAATGTATTAATGGCTTAAATTTATGGATAAAATTAAATTAATAGTTAAATATCATTATAGCAACAAATCGTAACTTTTTTCTCTCTAACCACTGGGGGTTCTCCCCCAACCCCTGTTTTGTTTTTTTTAATGAACAGAAATACTGAAAATATTTCTCTGGAAGGTGTGAATAGGGAGCTCTTTTTTCCCCTTGGCCCTGGGGATTGAAACCTTTGCACTGAGCTACATCGCAGACCTTTTTATTTTAAATAATCTTTTTTTTGTTTGTTTTGTTTTTGTTTTTTGAGGGTGCCAGGGATCAAACTCAGGGCCTTGTGCTTGCTAGGCAAGCACTCTTAATCACTGAGCTAAATCCCCAGCCCCTTAAATAATTCTTTTTGAATAAACAAAAATATTTTTTAAAGTTTGAAAAAAGGTTTTAACTTTGCTTGGCACAGCAGGACACTCAAAAAGAGATACGGCTGAATAAAATTCTTTGCGACAAAAGACAAACCATGGACTAGGAAAAATATCTATAAATCTGTAATACATATAACAAATTACAATTAGGGTTATACAAAGACTTCACATGACAAGATTAAAACAAACAAAAAAAGGCAAAAAATCCAAGGAAAAAACTGAGCAAAAAATGAATAGGCAATTCACAAAAACAAAAATGAAGTGGACAAAAATCAATTATGAAAAGAAGCTAAAAAAAAAGGAAGCTCAAGTCTGTTAGTAACCAGGAGAATATATATTAAAATAATATGCTATTTTCCACCAAATAAAAAAAATTTGAGGGGGGCTGGGGATTTAGCTTAGTGATTAGAGTGCTTGCCTTGCAAGCACAAGGGCCTGAGTTCGATCCCCGGCACCACAAAAAAAAAAAAAAAAAAAAAAAAAAATTGAGGGCTGGCGATTTAGCTCAGTGGTTAGAGCGCTTGCCTTGCAAGCAAAGGCCCTGAGAGATCGATCCCCAGCATCAAAAAAATAAATAAAGAAATAAATTTTTGAGGCTGGGGGTAGTGGCACAAGCCTGTAATCCCAACACTCAGGAGGCTGAGTCAAGAGAACTGTCGCAATTTCGAGGCCAGCCTGGGCTACACAGTGAGATTGAGGCCAGCTTGAAATACATAGCAAGACCCTATCTCAAAAAAAAAACAGGGGCTGGGGATCTAGCTCAGTGATTAGAGTGCTTGCCTTGTAAGCACAAGGGCCTGAGTTCGATCCCCGGCACCACAAAAAAAACCCAAAAACCTGGTTAATCATTAGGGAGAAAAGGAACGTGCCAACGGAAAGCTTAGCAATTTTGCACAGACAAATTAAGAAAGATGGGTTTGGAGATTTAGCTCAAGTGGTAGAATGTTTGCCTACTAAGCACAAGGCCCTGAGTTCGATCCCCAGCACCCCTCCAAAAAAATTCAAAAAGATACACAGGGCAATTATACCTGAAAAAATAATCGATTTTAATGACTAATTAAAAGAATAAGCCAAGCAGATGAAATTGTAACCTTGTTTTGTTTTTTTGTTTTTTGAGACAGGGTCTCACTTATGTAGTTCAGGCCTTGAATTCACTATGTAGCCCAGGCTGGCCTTGAACTCATGGCACTCCTCCTGCCTCAGCCTCCTGAATGCTGGGATTATAAGTGTGCATCACCACAACCCAATAAAATTTCATTATTTTTAAAGGGTGAACAGGCTGGGGATTTAGTCCAGTGGATAATATTCCACTGTACATATAAATCACATTTTATCTATCTGTTGATGGACACTTGGGTTATTTCCATGCTTCTGAGGGAGGCAGGTACTGGGGATAGATGGAGTACTGAGCTACATCCCAGCTACTTTTATTTATTTATTTTTTTTTATTTTGAGGCAAAGTCTCACTGAATTTCCCAGGATGAAATAAATAAATACATACATATATAAATTGCCCAGGATGGCCTTGAACTTGCAATCCTCCGACCTCAGCCTCCATGAGTAGCTGAGACTACAAGTATACAGCTTTGCACTCAGTTTCTATCTTTTGACTATTATAAACAATGCTGTTAGTGTACAAGTATCTAAACTCCTGTTTTTGTGTATAATTTACAAGTGGAAGCTGGGGGTGGTGCCACACACCTGTAATCCCAACCCTCAGGAGGTTGAGGCAGGAGGATTGCCACAAGTTGGAGGCCTACCTGGGCAACACAGCAATTTCAAGGCCAGCCTGAACTACAAAGTGAGACCCTGTCTCAAAAAAAAAAAAGGTTGGGGATTTAGCTTAGTAGTAGAGCGCTTCCCTAGCAAGTTTGTAAGGCCCTCAGTTTGATCTCTGGCACCTATATATATATATATATATATATATATATATATATATATATATATACATATATATATATATATATATATACACACATATATATATATATATATATACACACATATATATATATATATATAAAAAATAAAAATTTCAATTCTGCTGGGGATTTAGCTCAGCAGTTAGAGTGCCTGCCTTGCAAGCACAAGGCCCTGAGTTCGATCCCCAGTACAAAAAAAAAATTTCAATTCTATGGCTTTCAATACAATCAGAGTTGTTGCAGCCTTGTTTTGTTCTGTTCTGTTGAGACAGGCTCTCACTATGTTACCTGGGCTAAGCCTGAAAATCCCAGGCTCATGTGATCCTCTTGCCTCAGCACGGTGGGACTTCTGATACGAACCACCACAATCAGCTTATCTACCTTTTTGATTTCAGACATCCTAGAAGGTGTAAAGTGGTATCTCTTGTGGTTCTGATTCACGTTTCCCAACGCTAATGATGCTTAACATCTTTCCTCACGTGTTTATTGGTATTTTATATATTTTATTGTATAAATGTCTTTGTAACATTAAGTTTAGCAATATTTATGAGATATTAAACTCAGTATAGCCTTAAGTAAAAATTAACATGTTTAATTTCACAAGTAGTATTTTGTTGTCATTAAATATATAGAAATAGCTATTCTAAACTGGGCAATGAGGTGCGATCCCAACACTTTGGGAGGCTGAGGCAGAAGGACCCCAAGTTCAAACCCAGCCTGGACAACTTAATCATATCCTAAAATAAAAAACAAAAAAGGGCTGTGGATGTAATTCAGTACAAAGCCCTAGATTTGATCCCCAGTTCTGGAAAGACAGACAGGAAGAAACAGTTCTAATTCAAAAAATGAAATAATCAAACCCTACTTGAATTGTATTTACAGCCACTTACCACCAAAGTGTTCCTATCATTTAACTGACCTCCTTTTTTTCCATTTCTGGGGACTGAATCCAGGGCCTTCTCACTAAACCACACTCAGGCCTTTTTTTTCTTTTTTGCCTAGGCAGGACTGGACTTGGCATTCCTCCTGCCTCAGTCTCCCTCAGGGCTGAGATAACAGATATGTGTTACCAAGTTTGGCTATAACCGACATATTTTTACTTTAAAAGGATCAATTTCTAGGCCAGGGCTTATTTCAGTGATACAATACTTGGCTAGCCAGGCATGGAGACGCACACCTGTAATCCCAGCACTCGGGAGGCTGAGGCAGGAGGATTGCCATGAGTTCCAGGCCAGCCTGGGCTACATAATGAGTTCAAAGACAACCTGAATGTCTGAACTACACAGTGAGACCCTGTCTCAAAAAAAAAAAAAAAAAAAAAAAACCAAAGGGGAAAAAAAAACACTCATCTAGTGCATAAGATCATGGGTTCTACCTCTAATGCTGCAGGAAATAAAAATTAAAATTGAAATTTAAACCACACATGGTGGAACATACTTACAAGCTCAGCAATCTGGGAGGCTGAGGCAAGATCACCCCAAGTTCAAGGCCAGCCTGAACTACAAAGTGAGTCTCTGGCTCAAAAAAAAAAAACAAAAAAAAAACCCTCAGAGTATTGGCACCACCATGCCTGGCTCCCCTTAACATATTTTAAAGGTGAAGTCTGCTTCCGAGAATATGATATGGTTAAAAATCACAAAACTCAGCTAAGCACAGTGATACACACCTGTAGTCCCACCTAACTAGGAAGCTGAGGTAAGAGGATCACTTGAGCCACAAATCTGAAAACACCCTGGGCAACATAGCAAGATACCACCTCAAATTAATTAAAGTAAAATAACAAACTTTTTAAATTGTAAAATTCATTTAAGAGTTGTTAGGGAAGAGGTTCACAGAAGCTCACTCACACACACCTCAACTCACTTCTCTGAAGTCCCCGAGAAAGTCAGTTAGGTAAATGACTTGAGAAGGTGGATTGTGCAGAATGGATAATGGATTAAAAAACTATTTCCAAGAGCTGAGGTTATAGCTAGGTGGTAGGGCCCTTGCCTAGCATGCATAAAGCCCTGGGTTCAAACCCCAGTACAATAATAAAACGAAAAAAACTTTGTAACTTTATTGGTTTATTAATGTATGTAATTTTGTTTTATTATATATTCATCTCCAGTTATATAATCACTCCTCGGGTTAAGTGGTTATATGCTGTTCTATAGGGCTCAACTTTTGAAAACCATTATTTATTAAGACCCATACCAGGCTGGGCAAGGCACATACCTATAAACCCAGTATATTATGGAAGGCTGAAGCAGTAGGATCCCAAATTCAAGGTCAAGCTGGGTAGCTCAGCAACTTAGTGGGGCCCTGTCTTAAAATAAAAAATAAAAAGGGCTGGAAATGTAGCTCAGGGCAAAGGACCTGCATTCAATCTCTAGTTTCACACAAAAAAATAAAAACAAATAAAAGATCCATTCCAAAAATTAATCCTCCCAAACATAGAGGGGAAAAAACAAGTCTTGCTAGGGAAAATTATATTTTCTGATTAAAGCAACAGATATCTTTAGCCAGGTGTGGTGTCACACACCTGTAATCCCAGCACATGGGAGGCTGAAGCAGGAGGAGTGCAGTGTGTTTGTGGCTAACCTGGTCCACATAGTAACTTCAAGGCCAGTCTCCTGAACTACTACCCTGTCTCAAAAAAACAAGGTAACTTTGATGCCATAAAACTTAAGGTCATATTAAAAAAAAAAGGGGGGGCTGGAGATTTACCTCAGTGATTAGAGTGCTTGCCTTGCAAGCACAAGGCCCTGAGTTCGATCCCCGGCACCACAAAAAAAAAAAAAAAAAAAAACCTACAAGTCATACTTCTAACTTTCTCAATTATACATGATGGTCGTATTATCTATAACTAACTGTCCAGATTCTATTTTTTTCACTCTATAACACGCTGGACATAAAAAAAAAATCCTTCAAATAGGGGCTGGAGATTTAGCTCAAGCAGTACAGCACTTGCCTAGCAAGCACAAGGCCCTGAGTTTGATCCCTAGCATCCCAAAAAAGGGCAAAAAATCCCATAAGAGAGTTTTTCTTTACTATGTTACATAGTTATACATTTTTCCCTTTCAAATTTCACAAAAACTTTCTGATTCAAGTATTCTGGATTAAGTGAACAAATCCACCTCAGTTTTTACCTTATTTATATAAATTCTTGTCTTCACAGTTCCAATTCTTTTTTTCCCCCATTACATTATTCCCAATCCTTTTAAGTAGCCCCAATTCTTTAAAATCCTAGTTCTTTATTTATAGCCATTTAATTCAATAATTATTAAATGGAAGCTTTGTACACAGTTGTGTTGAACTAGAGCTCAATCCTCTCAGACTCCAAATACCCTCTCCCTCCTTCTTCTCTGGATGCAATATTCATTCATTTACTCATTCATATAAAAAGTATTAAAACACACAGTCACTGCTTGAAAACCTCACCATCTAGTACAACATTTTTGGTTTTGTTTTGTTGAGACAGGGGTCTTGCTATATATTCCAGGCTGGTCCTGAATTCACTTTGTAGCCCAGGCTGGCATCAAATTAGCAGCAATCCTGCCTCGGCCTCCCAAGGCATCATACCTGGCATCATCCAGTAAATATAACTTTTTAAACAAAACTGGACTTCACTGGATGTTCTCTATGGTTTATTACAGCTTTACTTCTATGGTTAATTCTAATGCATTACAATTTTCTTACCATGATTTGGACTTCCTTGACTGCACAAATGCATACAGTAGCCCCCCTCATCCCTCAGGGATACATTCCAAAACCAGGGAATGCATGAAACTGAAGTACAAAACCATAAGTACACCATGTTTTTTCCTATGACTATGGTATTTTTTTTCCCATAGCTACTCTGAAGTTTAATTCAAAAGTTAGACACAGTAAGATATTAATTATCAAACACTAACTAAAAAGTAGAATAATTATAGCAATATACTGTAATAAAAGTTATGTGAATATGGTCTTGACAAACAAATATTAGTATTTTCTGGCAGCAATTGACCATGGGTAACTGAAACTTCAGAAAGTAAAATGCAAATAAAAAGGAAACTATTGTAATCAGTATTTAAATACACAAGCATTCCTAAATTTTAGAACTTTCCTCATAATATTTCCATAATTTTATTAACATCTAGCAAAGGTTGAAAAAGAATACAATGCTTAAAAATAAATTTTTTAAACTGGGCATGATGGCTCAAGCCTGTAATCTCAGTACTCAGGAGACTAAGGCAGCAGGATCAACACAAAGTTCAAGGCCAGTCTGGACTACATAGTGAGTTTAAGGCCAACCTAACTACATAGCCAGACCCTGCCTCAAAATGAATAAATGTTTTAAAAGACGTTTAAAACTTACTGTCTGGGTTGGGGATTTAGCTCAGTGGTTAGAGTGCTCGCCTAGCAAGCACAAGGCCCTGAGTTCAATCCCCAGCACCAAAAACAAACCAAAAAAAACCCAATACACTAAGTAAAACACAAGACAGTCACAAGACCACACATTATATGATTCTTCTTACATGAAATGTGCAGAACAGGCAATCCATAGAGATAGGAATTTAATTAGTGGTTGCCACTTCCTAGGGGAAGAAAGAATGGAGAAGGACTGCTTAATGTGCAGATAGTATCTTTATGAGGTGAGGAAAATGGTCTAGGGACTGGGAGTATTGGGCACTGGTAGAGTTTATGCTTAGCATTTTCAAGATCCTGGGTTCAACCCCCAGAACAACAATGAAAGTTGTAAAATTAGTGGTAATGGTTTGGTTACATTTTATGACTACGTTAAGAAAAAAACCCATAAAACACTAAATTGTACATTTAAAATCTTTAAATGATGAATTTCATTTGAATTTTATATCAATTTTTAAGAAAATATAACCAGGAAGCTGGGTGTGGTGGTGCACATCTGTGTTCCAAATATTCAAAACACTGAGGCAGGAGGATCATTATCATCATGAGTCCCACGCTGGCACGGCATACAAGTGAATTCAAAGCCTGGCCAGGCGTGGGGGCGCGTGCCTGTAATCCCTGCACCTAGAAGGCCGAGGCAAGAGGATCGCCTTGAGTTTGAGGTCAGCCTGGACTACACAGTGAGTTCAAGGCCAACCTGACTACATAGTGAGACCCTCTCTAAACACACTCAGGAGCCAGGTTTCAGGAAATTGGATTTCATTTAAAGCTCACTGACACCATTAAAAAATTTTTTCTCGTTGGGGATTTAGCTCAGTGATAGAATACTTACCTAGTAAGTGCAAGGCCCTGAATTCAACCCCCAGTACCCCCCTAAAATAATTTTTTTCTCACCAGTACTGGGGGTAGAACTCAGGGCCTCACACTTGCTGGGCAAGTGCTCTACAATAACCAATGCTCCCAACCCTCTTTAAAGGATTTATTTTTCATTAAAGGTTTTTTAAACAAGTGACAGGATTAGATTTGTATTTTAGGAAACAAATCATACACAACAAAGAACTATGAGTGCCTAAACCTTATCGTATAAAAGTAGTAATAACTGACTTGGATGTTCAAAACTATTGGATCCTGCCAGGCATGATAGTCTACCCTGTAATGCCAGCACTGGGTAAACTGAGGCAAGTCAGGTGTGGTGGCACACACATGTAATTCCAGCACTCAGGAGGCTGAGGAAGGAGGATCACTATGAGTTCAAGGCCAGCCTGGGTCATGTAGTGAGTTCAAGGCCAGCCTGAACTACACAGTGAGACCATGTCTCAAAAGAAAAAAACCAAAGAGAAATAAGAAATGGAAGGAAAAAATGAAAACGAAGCTTTAGTGAGTAAGGAGGGAGGAGAGCGTGAGGGGAGGGAAGGGGAATGGAAAAAAAAAAGCAACAAGATATATTATGTACAGGTACAAATCCCTTATGATGAATGTTATCACTATGTATATCTAAAATGTACCATTAAAAAGAAAGAAAGAAAGAAAGAAAGAAAGAAAGAAAGAAAGAAAAAAACAAGGTGTTAGGGATTTAGCTCAAAGCGGTACAGCACTTGCCTAGCACATGCAAGGCCCTGAGTTTGATCCCCAGCACCCAAAAAGAAAGAGGAGTTGAGGATTTATTAGCTCAAGTGGTAGAGCACCTGCCTAGCAACTCAAGGCTGTAAGTTCGATTACCAGCACCCCCCTTAAAAAAAGAAACAAAAGCTCTTCTATGAATCTATTCTCAATTTAGTATGCCTTAAATTTTTCCTGTGCAGAATTTATATATAGACTGTATCCAATTTTTGGAGTTTAGTCAAAAAATACTTTTGAAAGTTTTTATTTTTGTTTACTATACAGTACAAATGTATTATTTATATTCACTATAATAGAGTAGTAATTTAGTTAACTAATGACATTCTAAAGTCCAACTACCTTACTTCATAATTTTTCTAAAGCAATAATGGGTTTTGGGGGATTTTTTTTTTGGTACTGGGGATCAAACTCAGGGACTTGTGCTTGCAAGGCAAGCACTCTAACCACTGAGCTAAATCCCCAACCCCCAATAATGGGTTTTTTAACAAAACTGTATAATCATTTTATCCAAAACATCTATAATTCAAACACTAAACATAAATCTTCATCCTATAGATAATATTATAAGCAAAAACAAGTTCATGAAGATATTTACAAATATTTGCAACATTCAATCTATGTATTTCTCATTCACTCTATTTTATTATTCTAAATAACAAAACTTAAAATCTTAAAAAAAATAGTCATGTAAACTTCTGTAGCATTTCCAAAGTTCTTGTTACTATCATTCAGGTGCTTCTAAAATGAATATTTAACTTAGCATGATTGCACATGCCTATAATCCCAACAGTCTGGGAGGCTGAGGCAGAAAGACTGCCAAGTGTGAGCCCAGTTTAAGCAACTCAGCAAGACCTGTCTTTAAAAAAAAAAAAAAAAAAAAAATTAAAAAACACAAGGTCTTGCACTGTGTAACTCAGTGCAATGGCCCTGGCTATCTCACACTCCACACACAAAGTGTTTGTATTTCAGACATTAATCTGTCATTAATTCCATTTTATACTAGTATTTATTTCAAGTAAATTCTTTGTTTCAGAATGAAGACCCAACAAGTAAACTGCACTAAAAAACTGGAAAAATTGGAAACTCCATTGTGAAAAGACAGCTGCTGGTTAACTCAAGCTATGTTTGGCTTATGGTCACTATCCTAAGGAACACAGACGATGGTAATGGAAACTTTCATTCAAAAAAGTATTTCGAATCACACCCCATTAACAAACATTTAGGTGCTCCACAATGTTGCTAATGAAAGTATTTTTAATATCTAACATCTAAACTAGTGGTTAAAAAAAATAAAAACTAAACTAGTAGTGTAGAATATAGTATATACATATACATGATCACTGAGTAAATTTGGATTTTATTCACAGTATTTATATCTAGTTAAGCACAAGACAGTACTCATTTGTAAGGGATCAAAAGCTCACTCGTACTGTTTTAACCTTTATGCTTCGCTATGAAAACTATCAGAAGAGTAAATACTAAATCCCTATATATTCTTCAACTCTGTACTCTTATTTTTAAGGAAAAATTTAGCCGGGCATGGTAGCACACACTGTAATCAGGAGACTGAAGGAGGAAGATCACTACAATTTCAAAAATAGCCTGGACTACATAGTGAATTCCACACCAGCTTGAACTGCATAGTGAGACCCTGTCTCAAAAGCCAAATAATTTTATTTTATTTATTTATTTAGGTACTGGGGATCAAACTCAGGGCCTTGTGCTTGCAAGGCAAGCACTCTTACCACTGAGCTAAATCCCCACCCCTAACTTTATTCTTTTTAACCTTGATACTTGTTCTCACTAAATCAGTTGCCTTGGCCTGGGCTCAAGCTGGCAATCCTCCTAAGCCTCCCAAGTAACTGGGATGCGCAGCAAGTACTTACACATTTTTGTTTTGTCTGAGCTACATCCCTGCGCGCCCTGCCTCCCCCTTTTAGAGATAATGTCTTGCAAAATTTCTGAGTTGCTCATGCTGGGCTCCTGTCTTAGCTTCCCAGAGCGCTCAGTTTATAAACATACTCATATCCAGCTTGGTTTTTTGGGGCACTTGGGATCGCACTCAGGGCCTCAAGTGCTCTACCACTTGAACTAAGTCCCCAATCCCGACATCCAGCTTGTAAATTCATCTTGAGTAAGTAAACATTACAGCTAAGTAACCTGTATTTGCACATATACATCAAAAATCAATACCCAAGGCTGGGGATTTAGATCAGTGGTTAGAGTGCTTGCCCAGCAAGTGCAAGGCCCTGAGTTCAATTCCTGACACCAAAAAAAGAAAAGAAGGAAAAAAAAAATCAATACCTGTTGAACTGAGTGTACAGCTCACAGAAAGAGCTTGCCTAGCATATAAATTGATCCCCAACACTGAAAAAAAAAAATCACTGAAAATCTACACTTAGCTGTTTAAAGAATATAAGAATATATAAAAGAATAGCTGGGTGTAGTGGCACAAGCCTGTAATCTCAGCACTCAGGAGACTGAGGCAGGAGGATTGCCTAGACTTTGAGGCCAGCCTGGGCTTCAAAATGAGTTCAAGGCCAGCCTGACCATCATAGTGAAATCCTGTCTCAAAAAAACAGAAAAGAAAAATATAAAAGAACAAGAAATTATTATCTTCTATGCACATTTTGTAAATATGTGGTCCTTTTTAGAAGGTTGTGGTGGTGGTTGAGAAAATAAAAACTATTAAAAAAAAAAGAATATAAACTATATAATCCATTTATATGAAATTCTAAAAAAAAGGCAAAACTATTCTAAGGAAAAACAGATCAGTAGTCACATGGGGCTGGAATAGGCAGGATTAACTATTTAGGATTAAAGTAGCTTTACTGGGTAATTGAAATGTTCTCTATCTTGACTGATGATTCTACTAATGTTACACTTGTATGTAACAAATGTTCTACATTTGTTAAAACCCCACAGAATATTTAAAATGGATATACTTCTGTACCTCTGCAAAGAAGGTTTCCTTTTAAAAAGAAGGGAAAAAAAATAAAAAAATAAAAAGAAGGAAAAGCGTTGGGGATTTAGCTCAGTGGTTAGAGTGCACAAGGCCCTGAGTTTGATCCCTACCACCCCCCCAAAAAAAGAAAATAAAAAATATAGTTACAGGGAATATAGCTCAGTGCACAGTTCCTGGGTTCAACTCCTGGGTTCAATCTCTGCCTAGTACTGGGGTGAGGGAGGAAATGAGAACCAAAGTAAATTAATAAGACTCCAGGCAAAAACATCACTATTCATACAGCATTTTATATTTTTCAAGGCCCTCCAACATTATGTCAGTTATTTTCCTCATAACTCTTAAGTAAGCAAAGATAATGTCTCTGCTGAAGAAAAGAAAAACTTCTGTGATTTCACAGTCTTAAGGGCCAAACCAGAATGAGAACCCAAATCTAATTCCTATAAAACTTTTGGAAGCCAAGGATGGTGACACATGCCTGTATTCCCAGCACTCAGGAGGCTGAGGCACGAGTTTGACTGTCAGGAGTCTGAGGCCAGCCTGCAAGAAACAGTGAGTTCATGGCCAGCCTGAGAGTGAGACCCTGTCTCAAAAAAATAACAAAAAAAGAAAAGGGGCTGGGGATTTAGCTCAGTGATTAGAGTGCTTGCCTTGCAAGCACAAGGGCCTGAGTTCGATCCCCAGCACCACAAAAAAAAAAAAGAAAAGAAAGTACAGGAAACAGGGGGAAAGGAATGGAGGGACAAGAGAAGTAAGAAATGGAACGAAAAAATGGAAACAAAGCCTTTGTAAATAAGGAGGGAGGAGGGGGTAAAGGGAGGGGAGGGGAATCGGGAAAAAGAAGCAACAAGGTATTTCATGATTTCATGTACAGGTACAAATCCCCTATGATGAATGTTATCACTATGTACATCTAAAATGTACCATTAAAATTAAATTAAAAAAAAAAGAAAGTATAGGAAACAAAGACCAACAACATCAAGAAAGAAAACCAACTCCTAAGGCTCCTAGGTGCAATGTTTCTTTTGCTGCTCATCTTTTCTCAAATTTATACTGTCTCTGAAACATACCAACAGAAGCAGGAAACAAAGACTTCCATGAGTCCACAAAAGTACTGCCCCACCAAAAAAAAAAAAAACCCAAAAAAACCCAAAAAAACCAAAAAAACCCCCCCAAAACAAAAATCAAGGACCCCAAACAAGTCCATTTCTAAACTCTCCTTAGGAGGGGGCTTCTGTTTACCCTTCTCCTATTATTTATTTTGGAGTCCTATCAACAGCCAAGACAAAGGGTTATGATCAGATATCCATTTGAGCTAAATCCTACTGATACCTACCAAAGTCAAGCAATGATAGTTAGTAAATGTTAAAATATTCCTCCAAAAGGGGCACCATCACATTTTTACTAATTTCTATTGTGTAACTTACTGAATTTCTTTCATTACTTTATGGAAGTTGCTTAAAGAAATCTGCATAAAGTATTCTTTTTATACCATCTGAATACATCTATAATCTTATTAGGATCCAAAGTGTAAATGCCAAATATCAAATTACCTACATAACCTCAACTCAAGGGTAAAACTGTTGAGGTTCAAATTCCTGGCTTGTCCCCTAGCTATGTTTTTTTTTTTTTTTTTTTTGGTGCTGGGGATTGAACTCGGGTCCTTGTGCTTGTAAGGCAAGCACTTTAACCACTGAGCTAAATCCTCAGCCCTGTTTTTTATTCTTGTTGTTAATTGTTTATTTGTTCATTTTTTAAAACAGGATCTTGCTACTTAGTTCAGGCTGTCCTCAAATACATAGTGATCCTCATGCCTCAGCCTCCCAAGTGCTGGGATCACGGACATGCACTAACTACCATGCCGAGCATTTCCGAGCTATATAATTTTAGGACAATTGATGAAATCAAACCAAATCCCTCAGTACCTACTTTGCTCATATGATGAACCAAGAATGCTGCTATTATGCCACCAGATTTGGAGAATTAATATGAATAGCTTTTAAATGCTGGTACACACTTTATATATAAATTGCTCAATTTTTTTTCAATCATTAAATTATGACTAATGCTGAATTTATTATTTCATTTTAACTATCAACATTCTTTCAATTAATGTGTCTTATAAATAATGCTTTAAGCAGCTTTTTTAATTAAACTAATTTTAAGGCACCGGGCATGGTACCACGGGCATGTTATCCCAGCAGTAAGGAGACTGAGGAAGGAGGATCTCAGCGAGTTCAAGGCCAGTCTGGACTACTTAGTGAGTTCAAGGCCAGACTGAATTGTAGCGCAAGACCCTGTCTTGAAAGAAGAAAAAGAAAGAAATGAATGAGGAAGGACAGAAGGAAGGAAGAACAAAGGAAGGATGGACAGCGAGACCTACTGGTGCAGGCCTGTAATCCCAGCACTCCAGGGAGGCTGAGGCAGGAGGATCACCACTGGTTCAAGGCCAGCCTGGGCAGTAATTTACAAAACTGTCTCAAAGAAAAGGGATGGTAGTGGAGGTATAGCTTAATAGAGGTAGAATGTCTTGCACACACAAACCCTGAGTTTGATCCCCAATGCCACAAATAAAAATAAATAAAAGACAGAAATAATCTCTTTCTTAAAAGTTACTAAGAATAAATAGAGGTTGGGGATTTAGCTCAAGTGGTAGGGCGCTTGCCTAGCAAGCAGAAGGCCCTGAGTTCATCCCCAGCATCCAAAAACATTAAAAAAATAATAATAAATGTAACATCTTTAGTTCAAATCCTAACAGATTCTGCAGCACAAATCAGATTTTATATTTGAAAGATGAAACCATTACCAGTAGTTACTCTATAAATTCTAACTTTTCACTGAAATGCATGTTTACAATTAGCATCTCTTATCTTAGTTTTTTAAACCTTGATTTTTATTAATGGGGTTAGAGATTTAGCTCAAGTGGTAAAGCATTTGCATGGCAAGCACAAGGCCCTGAGTTCAATCCCCAGCACCCACAAGCAAAACACACACACAAAAAGATTTTCATTAACATACCAGCAAACAGAAGAAACTGTCTGAAAAACAAAGTCTTTTATACTTCCCTAAAGTTAACAGGTCTATAATGTGTCACTAAATAATCAGACAAAACTGATCCCTCAGATATTTTGGGGGGTGCGGGGACAAAGTCTCACTGTGTATTTCAGGATGGCCTCAAACTTACTGTGTAGCTCAGGCAGGCCTTGAACTCACAGCAATCCTCTTGCCTCAGCCTCCAGCCTTCAGAGTGCTGAGAATACAGGCATGTACCACCATGCCTGGCCATAAAGATAGTTTTAAGGGTTGGGGATTTAGCTCAGTGGTTAGAGTGTTTGCCTCACAAGCATGAGGTCCTGAGTTTGATCCCCAGCACCAAAAAAAAAAAAAAGAAAAAAAGGGGAAAAAAAAAAGATAGTTTTAGATTACTCAGTATGGATCCATCGAGATTAACATATACTCTGTAAGAAAAGGATGCAATAGATTATTTTCATGTTAATATTTTCAATAAATGGTTGAAATAAAATCTCTTCATATATATCATCTTGTAGGCATTAATGGTCTTCCTACCTTACTAACACTGGCCTGTGGAAAAGAATTAAATCAGGCCTAATGACAAGTCAGAAATATTTCATAACATCTGTAATCCCAGCACTCAGGAGGCTGAAGCGGGAGGACTGCTGCAAGTTCGAGACCAGCCTGGACTACACAGTGAGTTGAAGGCCAGCCTGAGCTCACAGTGAAACCCTGTCTCAAAAAAAAAAAAAAAAAAAAATCATAAAATTGGGGTAGGGAGGCTGGGGATTTAGCTCAGGTGGTAGAGCGCTTGCCTAGCAAGCACAAGGCCCTGAGTTCGATCCCCAGCACCAACCACCACCCCCCCCAAAAAAAAATCAGGGACAGAGACATAGTTCAGTGGTAGAGGACCTGTCTACCATGCATAAGGCCTTAGGTTCCATGTCCAGTACCAAGGGAAAAAAAAAGTCCATAAAACATTGATACTATTTTTAGAACTTTCATTTGTATACTATACAGTATCTACTCCGGGTAATGAAATAGAGGGGCAGCATTTTGGGGAAAAGTACCTACTTTCTACTAATTCACTATTATGTTTCACATTTTCTTTAAAAATCTTAATCTGAAATGTTTAAATCACAAGACTGCATCATCTTGGCATTTAGCTCTTATTTAACCAGTTTTTTAACAGTATTTAAAATTTTTAGGGGCTGTGAATTTAGCTCAGTGGTTAGAGTGCTTGCCTAGTAAGCACAAGGACCTGAGTTTGATCCCTGGTATCAAAAAGAAAAGAAGTTTTCTCTAAAATACATTTAATCTATTATCTTTCTCTCTCTAGTTTTTTCAATTTCCTTATATTTTTATTTTTTCTGGTCTGATTTCTCTACTATTTTACCTGCTACCTCTGTATTTCTAAAATGACTTCAGTATATTTTTTAACTTTCATTCAATTTCATTTCTTAGCTTTTTTGTAGGGCAAGCAATATATATCAAAATGGGTATTTTTCAGCATAGATTGTGTAAAAAATAGCGACTCTTTCTCTATAGGTAAACTTTTTTTGAAGCATTTCAAAGAAAATCCTTAGCTTTAGAAGTTCAAATTTGAGCCTAACTGCAAACCCATTTGATTTTTTTTTCATTTCATTTTTTAAAATATATACAAACCATGCAAGCGTGGAGGATTACCATGAGTTCCAGGCCAGCCTGGACTGCATAGCAAGACCCTGCCTCAAAAAACCAAAACAAAACACAAAACAAAATACACACACACACACACACACACACACACACACACACCCCATGTTCTTTAAAGAAGGTAGAAAAAATACAAAAATTGATTTTAAAAGAAAAAAAAAACCTAAAAATCTGGCCAGGCATAGTGGCACACACCTATAATCCCAGGTATTTAGCAGGCTGAGGCTGGAGGCCAGCCTGAGCAGTTTAGGGAGACAGTGTCTCAAAAATTAAAAACAAGTGGGCTGGGGATTTAGCTTAGTGGTCAGAGTGCTTTCCTAGCAAGCCCAAGGCCCTGAGTTCGATCCCCAGCACCACAAAAAAAAAAAAAAAAAAAAAAAAAAAAAAAAAATTACAAACAAAGTAAGGTTTACAGCCATCACATACCACTGCCAGCAGGAGGGGTACAAGATACAAGAGGCCCTCAGGGATGCAGCAAGAGACTCTGAGTGGGAATATGGGAATAAGTGAATAAAGGAACCACTGGGTCAATGAGGAAAGGGAGGCAAAGGACGACAGGGGGAGCGAGACAAAGAGGAAACCCTGGACAGGGAAGACAGCGGGAGGGGCGACCTGAGAGGGCACAAGGCGAGGGGTGGAGGGGAGACAGTAGCACAGGGAACACGGCGGGAGGGGGCACATGGGGAGACCTGGGAAAGGAAATACGGGGCTAGGATGGACGCATGGGGTGGGGGGACATGGAGAGATAGGGGAATGGGGAGAACTGGGCACACGGAAGGACCTGAAGACTAAAGGAACTAGGGACAAGGTATGGGACACGGACATGGAAGGATAGGGGACACAGGAAGACAGGAACATGGGGTAGAGGGACAGGACACAGGGAGACCTGGGGACAAGGAATATGCGGAGGACACAGGTAGGTTAAGAGAGGCAGGGAGATGGCAGACAAGGAACCCAGCAAACAGAGGGGTGGGCTGGGGTAAGGCCTACTGAGACTGGGAGGGGAAGGTCTAGGGAGAGAGCAGATGGGGTACCCCAGGAGTGCAGGACTCCTGTCCCTGCACAGGAGGTGTGACTGAGGATGAAGGGGTCTCCAAGAAGCTCTGGTCCCAAGATCTGTGCTGCCAAGGAACCCCGGCCCAGTGTGAATGGCAGTGCATCCCATTGGTCCCCACTAATCAGGGAACCACAGGCTCGGGAATGACATTTATTGAAAAAGTAAAAAAAAGTCACAATAAAAAACTGACCTAAGAGGGCTGGGGATTTAGCTTAGTGGTCAGAGTGCTTTCCTAGCAAGCACAAGGCCCGGAGTTCAATCCCCACCACATTGCCCTCCCCCAAAAAACAAAACTGACCTAGAGAATAAGCCAGGTCAGAGATATAGGTAGGCTAAACATTCTATCATACCTCTCATGCCAGAGGATGGGAAGGGGAAAAAGGTTTGGGAGCTGGGGTTGGTGGCACCCACCTATAATTCCAGCACTATGGGAGGGTGAGGAAGGATGATCACCTGCACTACAAAGTAAAAATTTGTCTCAAAAAACCACCAAAAAAAACCAAAAAAATGCTAGGGTGTACCTCAGTACAAAGGCCTTGAATTAAATCCCCAGTATCTAAAAAAACACTTTTTTCATTTTTAAAGAGGGACAGGGCCGAGGATGTAGCTCAGTGGTAAAGCACTTGCCTAGTTTGCCTGAGCTCCTGGGTGTAATCCCCAGTATCCCTCCCCCTCAAAAAATCCTAAAACTGCACGTATACTTTTGTCCGAAATACTTTATATTGAAAAATATAAAACATTGTAAACATAATTGCAAAGGCATCATGTTTATTTCTTAGGAGTGTCACATATGGCTCATTAGAAACAACATTTTAATGACTATGTATTACTTGTATTAATTAGCTAAAGCTAGACTTCTTTTCCCCATTGATATGCAACCATCACATTAAATTTACAGTGGTAGCAGGAAGAATCAGCATTGCTTTACTTTTAGTTTTTGTTGTTGTTGTTGTTCTTTTGAGACAGGGTCCCACTGTGCAGTTCAGGCTGGCCCTGAACTCACTATACAGCCCAGGCTTGCCTTGAACTCACAGTGATCCTCCTGCCTCCACCTCCCCAGTGCTGGGATTACTGGTGTGCACCACCATTCCCAGCCAGCACTGTATAGCAGGTAGGTTAAATGCAAACTCAGTTGACCGCTAAAGACATTAAATCTAATTCTAAAGCTTAGAAAACACCAAATGCAGGTTTTCTAACTTGTTTCCCTAAAAGAACTTAAACTTGGAAAATGTTCTATTAAAATAATTAACAAGGGGTTGGGGATTTAGCTCAATGGTAGAGTACTTTGCTAGCAATCTCGAGGCCCTGTTCGAGCCCCAGCAGCCCCCCCTCCAAAAAATAATTAACAAAGTTTATCATACCAGTACTACTTAAAATCTCCTGACTCTGGGTTGAGTTTTTATCAGAAACAAATCTATATGACTGATATAAAATAAAGCATGCATGCATAAACATGAATTACTAGATAATACTTGATGTTATATAATAGAGACTAAGTACATATGGTAGGAAGGCAGACTCTTAAGTGAGACTACCCAAATTATAAACACAGTTTACTAGCTCTGTGATTCTAGTTAACCTACTGAACTTCCCTGTGCCTTCATTTCCTCATGTCTAAAATAAGGTAATTGCTTGTAACCATTTCAAAGGGTTGTTATGAAAATTCAATGCAGTTGTAAAGTTCCTGGCACATGCTAAACATTCTATAGATACTTGTTTAAAATTTTTTAATTTAGTTAACAGCTAGGGCCAGGTGTGACAGAGGTCTGTAATCCCAGCACTCAGGAGGGTGAGGCAGGATTGTCAGGAGTTCAAGGTCAGGTTAGACTACATGGTGAGTTCAAAGCCAGCCTGAACTACATAGTGAGACCCTGTCTCAAAAAAATAAATAAATAAAATTTAATTAACAGTTAACATTGGGCCGGGGATTTAGCTCAGTGATTAGAGTGCTTGCCTTGCAAGCACAAGGGCCTGAGTTCGATCCCCCACACCACAAAAAAAAACCAAAAAAAACAACAACCAAAAAAAAAAAGTTAACATTTATTGAGCATCTACTATGTGCTGAATTAAATGCTTTGCACAACCTACAATGAAAATATTACTCTCTCCATTTAAAGATGAGAAAATTTACCAAGCATAGTAGTATATGCGTATAATCCCAGCACCTGGGAGCCTGAGGTACGAGGATCTCCCCCGAGTTCAAGGACAACCTAGGCTCCATAGTGAGTTCAAGGTCAGCCCGAACTACATGCTGAGACCCTGTCTCAAAAAAAAAATCAGCTGAGGATGTAGCTCAGTGGTTAGAGTGCCTGCCTCGAAAGCACAAGGCCCCAAGTTTGATCCCCAGCACCAAAAAAAAAAAAAAAAAAAAATTTTAAAAATTAAAAAAAATAAAATTTTTAATAAATGTAAACCAAGATATATCACATACAGGTACAAAATAACCATGTTGACTATGATCATTATATATACATGTTCTTGGTAAAAATAAAAAAATTAAAAAAAAAAAAAGAAATGGAGTACAAGAAAAAAGTCATGCTGGAGATTTAGCTTGGTGGTTAGAGTGCTTGCCTAGCAAGCACAAGGCCCTCAGTTCGATTCCAGGCACCAAAAAAAAAAAAAAGACAGTCAGCCTGGGGATCTATCTCAGTGATGGAGAACTTGCCTACCATTCGCATGACCCTAGGTTCAATGCTCAGTATGTAAAGACCAAAAAAAAAAAAAAAAAAAAACCAGAAAAACAGTGACTATAATACAGAAGTACAGAAGTATTCACAAGGCCAACTTTGATGCCCAGCACCAAAAAAACAAACA
>PVJO010013206.1:0-52641 GCA_004026905.1 Hystrix cristata
GAGACCCTGAGTTCAATCCCCAGCGCCACCCCCTGGCAAAAATACCTAATTCATACCAGGTATGGTGGCGCATGCTTGTAATCTCAACACTTGGGAGGCTGAGGCAGGAAGATCATTGAGAGTTTAAGGCCAGCCTGAGCTACATAGTGAGTTCCAGCCAGCCTGGACTACATGGCAAGACCCTGTCTCAAAAAAAAAAAGAAAGAAAGAAAGAAAGAAAAGAAAAGGAAAAGATGCAACTCCTTACCCCATAAATTTGTATAATTATGTGCCAATTAAAAATAAAATATAAGCCAGGCACAGTGGTACACACCTATAATCCCACCACTTGACACTGAGGCAGAAGGATTGCCTCAAATTCAAGGTGATCCTGGGCTCCATAGTGAATTCAAGGACAGCCTGAACTACAAAGTGAGACTTTGTCTTAAAAATCAAAAATAATAATAATAAAATAATATCTGAAAGATATTATTATTGTAAATTTCATGCTACACTCACCCTCACTGAAGCTGAAAACCATGGCTTGTGTGGACTCCTTATTTACCTTGCCACCCACGTCACAGGGTCATGGGCACCTTGCCCATCTCCTCCTCCCATTCTCGTTGCCCTTTGTGTTAGCTTAGATCGCCATTGAGTTCCTCACTGTTCACCCAACTTGACTCAGTGGATGTGCACTGAGCACTCCAAGCATCCAGAGCTGAACACAGAGCTCCTGGCCCAGCAGGGACTCTACACCAGAGCCAAGGATGTGACGACAGAGAGGTGCGCACAGCAGCACCCCAAACACTCTGAAAGAGGAAGGTGACAATTCATACAGCCAGGCAAATGGAGTGTTACACTGCATCCTGCCAAACAGATCGAAGTCCCCTGAGTTCCTCGGATCCTTTGGTCCTGGAGCCTCCAGCAGCACAGAGTTCTGCCAGTGGTCCTTCCTGGGGAGGCTGCGATCTACTGGAGACACGAGAGGAAAATGGCGGGGGGAGACATCTGGGAAAGTGTGTGGAGTGCTGTGAAATAGTACAGCTAGAGCCTGGGCTATGGGGAGCCATGGGGCAGAAGTAAAAGGGCAGAAAAGGGGAGGGCGAGTCGAGGGTGGAAAGCATTAGATCACCCAGGTTGTGAAAGGTGCTTCTGTTTGGCCCAGCAAACGACCTGCAATTCCCTGGGCATCCCCAGCACTGCCAGGTGAGCTCGTATTCACCCTTCCAACGCAGCTCGAACGTCAATCCCTGTGAGATGTAATCACATCTTCCTTTCGGTTCACTGAGCGTCAGCAGTCCCTCTGACGGCCCACCATGCGCAGGGCTGCCGGTAAGGCTCAGCAGGTTGTGCCCCAGGTGCGCAGCTGAGGGGGTGAGTGGAGCTTGCACGGCAGCCTGTTCTGCTTGCTACTCTGCACCCCAGAATGAAAACAGCTTGCTGCTTTCTGATTTGTACAAAGTCCTTATATATGTTTAGTTGTGTGTCCTTGTCTATGTTAGACTGTAATGTTTGCTAAAAGTTTTCCCCAACACACACACACACACACACACACACACACACACACACACACTGCCCCTGAATATTGAAAACCACATAAGATTTATTTTTGTCTCTTTCCACTGGATGAAATGCAGAGCCACAACCATTTGTTATCAAATAAGTACGAGAATGTGACACTCGAGGTGGGCAGGACGGCGATGCCCTTGGAAATGTGTCTGTTTCATGCTACATAGATGCGTGTTCTTTGGACCCTGCTCTACTCTGCTCTTGCCAGCTGGAGTCATAGATACTTTTCCTTGTTTTCTTGGACCAAGTCTGAAACATATATTTTGACTCCTCCTAATTCTCCAGTGTTCTTTCTTCCTTCACGTGACAGTCCCAAATCCAGATCGGTCCCGGGTGTCACAGAAGAGTAATGCCATCTCACATTGTTGTGCTGTTGATAAAGGAAAAGCTGGTGGTTACATCAGCATCACCAGAGGATCCTCTCTCTCGCACATTCAACCCAGAAAAGGGCCTGAGTAGCTGGTATCATGGATTAAATTGTGTCCTCAGAGGCTGGCTGTGCTAATGCACACCTGTAATCCCAGCCCCAGGGAGGCCGAGGCAGGAGGATGGTCACAAGTTCTGGGCCAGCTTGGGCTGCATAGTGAGTTTGAGAACAGCCTGAACTATGTACACACTGAAATCCTGGCTCAAAAAAATTTTTTAATTAAAAATAAGTTTTGTCCTCTGAAAATAGAATATGTTGATGTCCTAGTCCATAATACCTCAGAATGTGACTTTATTTGGAGATAGAGCCTTTATGGAGGAAAGCAAGATAAAGGAGGTTATTGAGATGCACCTGTAGGCTAATATGACTGGTGTCCTTTTAAGGGGGAAAACTTGGACACAGCACATGGGGAGGACGCCACTTAAACATCAAGTCAGAGATCAGACGATATGCTCTACAAACCAGAGACCACAGAGGGATGAAACCCACTGTCCCTCTTAGCCCTCAGAAGAAACCAAATTTGCAGACGCTTTAGACTTGGACCTTTATCCTCCAGAACTGAGGCAATAAATTTCTGTGTGTTAAGCTGCTCAGTTTCTTGTACTTTGTTACAACAGTCCTAGCAAATTAAAGCAAATGAACACAAAAAGACTCAAAGAAGAGAGCAGGAGAAACCAGTGCATGCTCTTGAACAGAACAAGGGTCTACATTCTTCTGCTCTCCACCCAAGTTGTTTGATAAGATCCCAAATTGATCTGAAAAGTTTTGCTTTAACACAAGCAGTCAGGGAACTCTGGGGCATATCTGATGCTCAGGATGATGGGAATAACCACAAACACAATTCCTGGTTGGGAAATCTGAGGTCTCTTTCTGGTTATCTTAACACGCCCCCGGGGTTGGCCCAGTGGGAGGTGCCCTGGCATCCGCACAGTGAGGAGCAACCCAACAAGCATGAAAGTAACTTTTGCGTGATGTAAGAATTTTATATTTTTAGCCATTAAAAGTTCCCATAGTTTGAAAATATTCTCAACTGCCAAGTGTAATAAGGTACCTTATGCCCACAGAGAGAACAGATTCATTTTATCTTGAGGATTCCAAAATGATCCAAATGAATCACTCATCACCACTTTAAGTGATTCATGGTAGGTAATTGCTCAACTAATCTCACGCAGAGCTTGAGTTAGTTTGATCGCCTGGCTCATGTTCCCCCAGCGTGTCCTGACTCTTCCCCCTGAGCAGGCAGCGATAATACCTACAGTCATCACAGCCCTTCAGTCATCTGTTTCAGGCCATTTTCACAAACTTCCTTATTATTTGAAAATGACACACAGAAGAGAGCCAAAATTTCATCCTGAATAGAAATCTTTCTGCAAATGTTTCTGTGGGACTCTTCCACATAGCGTGTCTAATTGCGAAGTTGTCATTCCATCTAAATATTAAGGTTACCTTGCTAGTCGCGTGCTGCCCATGGCTGTCACTTTTCTTTTCCAGAACATCTCTCGAGGAGACCTCCTCATGCGCCTGCTGGAGTGCGACACGATTATTTATAACATCACCGAGAGCCCGCCGCAAGCAGAGGAGGCCATGTGGGCTGTCTCTGGTCAGTGGGGTGTGCTCTTTTATCTCCAGGGACACTGTTCTGTTTTGTTTTGTTTTTAATTGACTCTTCTTTCTTTGCCATGCTGTGGGTCGGACCCAGGGCCTCATGCATGCTGGGCAAAACTCTACCACGGAGCTACCCCCACAACCCCTTATGACGTCTTGTAATTGTGAGGTGCACTATTTGTATGCAGTGGTGTGACTTCAAGACCCTCCTGAGAGATTCTCTCTAACTGTAACAATTTGATTCATTTCAACAAATGCTCCCTGACACCAAAGGTCAGGGAGAAAGGGTAAAGTTTGTAGTTTAGAAATAGAATAGGGAGAACCCTCGAAGACATAGGAGTAGGGAAAAAATTTATGAACAGTTCCCAGACTGCACGGAAAACAATACAAAGAAGTGCTTGGGACCACATGCTATTAAAAAGCTTTTGCACAACAAAAGAAATCACCAATAGAGCAGGGCAAAAACCCACAGACTAGGAAAAAAATTTTGCTAGCTATCCATCAGACAAAGGTCTAACATCTGCAATATACAGAGAACTCAAAAAAATTAAACCTCCCAAATTCAAAGACCCAATCCAAAAATGGGCAACTGAAATGAATAAACATTTCTCAGATGAAGAAATAAAAATGGCAAATAAATATATGAAAAAATGTTCAACATCACTAGTCATCTGAGAGATGCAAATCAAAACAACGTTAAGATTCCACCTCACTCCAGAAAGAACCGCGTATATGGAAAAAATCAACCAATAACAAATGCTGGAGGGGCTGTGGGGAAAAAGGAACCCTCCTCCACTGTTGGTAGGAATGCAGACTGGTTCAGCCACTGTGGAAATCAATATGGAGATTCCTCAAAAAACTACAACTGGAGGTTCCATTTGACCCAGCTATTCCCCTGCTGGGGATCTTCCTAGAAGAATTAAAATCATCATACCACAGGGATGTATGCACAACCATGTTCATAGCAACACAATTTGTAAGAGCTAAGTCCTGGAAACAACCTAAATGCCCAACAACCAATGAATGGCTAAAGAAAATGTGGGTTTTTCTACACAATGGAGTACTACACAGCCATAAAAAAGGATAAACTAGAGTCATTTGTATGTAAATGGATGTTCCTTGAGAACATACTTTTAAGTGAAATAAATCAGACACTCATAAGTACACATCAAATTGTTTGATATGAGAAACCATAACTGTAAATAAAGATAAAGAGGTGTAATAGATATTATATAAAAGGAAGATAATATGCAAAGGAGAGGAGCACTAGAAAGAGAGAAGGGGAAAAGCAGGAAGGGAACAAAGGAAAGAAAGGGAAAAGGGAAATCATGGAGAAGTGTGAATAAACCTGCTGTAAATAGGGAGGGAGGGAACAGAGGGGAGGGGTGGGGCAGAGGGGGGAGAACCAAGATGCATCATGTACAGGTACGAAAGAAATGTGATGAATGTGATCATTATATGTACAGTGTACCAATACATGCTCTTGGTTTAAAAAAAAAAAAAAAAGAACCGCTTCAAAGAATGTAATGAACTCTGAGGACCTCAGGCCTCAGAAAATGGGGTGGCGTTTAGCAATTGGCTCTTCTTGTAATTTATCTCTTCTGTAAGTCCAGAGCAAAGGAGAAAGTGGGTTGACTCATTTGAATAATTATTCTAGACTAGGACAGCCAAAAAAAGGCAAGCAGCACCTTGCATCTCAATGACTTTAATTTTTTTGTTTTAGGTGGATCAGGTGGGGGTCAGCAAACTTTTCGTGTGGAGGGTTAATGTCAGTGACTATCTTTGGCTTTGTGAACCATTCACTCTGCCATTGCAGGGAAGCCTAGTAGCCATGAATAACCTGCAAACAGATGGGCTGGGTTCCTGGAGGCCACAAAAGCAGGCAGTAGTTTCTGACCCTTGAATTCGAAGTACAACAAAACTACATTTTGGCTTAAATTCAAAGAAATGGAACAGGCCCTTCCTGATCACACCATATTCAGAGAAATAAAAACAGAAAAGCACTGTCTGTGGATGTGTGGGTTCCCTTGGGTGCTTGGAAAGTTTGGTTTCTGCCGACATAAAGTGATGATTCTGCTTTAAAGAAAATAAGAAAATAGTTTGTTCTTAGCCAGATATGAGTGACAAGGCCCAGGAACAGAGATTCAAGTCACCCTGAGTGGTACGTTTCACTGTGGAAGAGGTTCAGCGAACTTGAATAGTCACAGGGCAAATCAGGACATTTATCAGTCACAGGGTGAGCTCATCTGGTAGATCAGCTGTGGCAAGGTAGGGAAATCCATAGCATCACCCTACTGTCTTAGCCCATTAAGCTTAGAGATACATTCTGGGAAGCTTATCTATTCGTTATGAGAATGTTATTCCTATAATCCCAGCACTGGGGAGGCTGAGGCAGGAGGACCACCGTGAGTTCGAGGCCAGCCTGGGCTGCATAGTGAGACCCTGTCTAAAAGGTGGGGTGGAGGGTTTGGGGATTTATCTCAGGGGTAGTGCTTGCCTAGCAAGTGCAAGGCCTTAAGTTTGATCCCCGGCACCCCCCCAAAAAAAATAAAAATAAAAAGAGAATGTTATGTCAGATACAAAACTGAGGGAATTGGCTATTAAAGGGCTTAAGAGAGCCTAAGATGATTTTGGCTCTCAACCCATAACATCGATTCCATCGCTACACAATGGCTGTATGCTACAGAAAGCTGCACAATGGCTATATGCTACAGAAAGCCAAGGTCAAACAGTGTACAGGATCTTTAATGTAGATGTATAGCTTCTTCAGAGAACTTCAGTTCACATTTCTCATTTAAAACTCTGTGCCTAAATTTCATTCAGTAAGACACAAATCAAAAACATCCACACTATGTTATCTTTTGAAATAGAACTTGGCTAAAAAGTACTTTCTGCATTTGTCCATTTGGAAATATTTACAGATGATGTATAATTGTACCACCTAAAATGCTAATTGGCACTACTGTTTAATGAGCACTTATTTTTTGCCAGGTTTTGAAAACTGATTTTTCTTATAACATGTGCTTGTGATTTTCATTAAATTATTATCTCTGAAATACAACCTGGACATGTTTTGAAAATTAAAAAGCACAATAAGACTTAAAGTGCAGCAATTCCCTGTATTTTGGCCTCACTTAACGCAGCCTTCATTTAGTACATTAAAATGCCTGCATGGGACCGAGGCTGTAGTGGAGCGATCAGGTGCTCGCTTAGCATGTGCGTGCCCTGGGTTTAATCCCCAGCATCTCCACAAACAGAAAAGCCACATGTGGTGGTGCACGCCTGTAATGCCAGCACTCCAGAGGCTGAGGCAGGAGGATCACTGTGCGGTCAAGCCAGCCTGAGCTACACAGTGAAACCCTGTCTCAGAAAAAAAGAAAAAAGTAAAGACAAGACCCTTGACTGTGAGTCTCAGCTGTAGACCCTTGCCGGGCCCTCTCTTGGGACTGCCCTGTGGCTGGCCAAGGGACTTAAATCATCTGCCCGGTTTTGAAGTTGCATTTCCTCTGAGGAGCTTTAAATGTAGAGTGTATGTTGCTGCCGTTTTCTTCACTCCAAGAAAGAGCTTCACGTAATTAAGAACATTTCTCTCCTCTCTTTGGAGGAAAGGTTTTTAACTAAATTCAGATTTAGGGTTTTTACTGTGTTTTTATTGTTCTTCTGTTTTGTTTTTGTTCTTGTGGTACTAGGGACTGAACCCAGGACTTTTGCACTGAGCTATGTCCTCAGCCCCTTTTAGTTTTATTTTTTAAATTTTGAGACAAGATTTCACTAAATCATTAAGTTGCCCAACTGGGCTCAAACTTTTGCTTCTCCTGCCTCAGCCTCCCAGAGTACTGGGACCACAGGTGTGTGCCACCATGGCCAGCTCATATTATTTTTAAATAATGTTTTATTAAATTACTTGAAAATGTTTCATATTTTCCTATTTTGGGAGGCTGAGGCAGGAGGATTGCGATGCATTTGAGGTGAACCTAGGCTACATGGTGAGTTCAAAGCTAGTGTGAACTACATAGTGAGACCTTGTCTCAAAAAAAAAAAAAGAATTCTCCTATCTTGCCTTTCATAGACACTGTGAAAAGAGGGCAAGATGGCTTTGGAGAAAGGAATATGTTTATTAGAAATAAGAAGAAGACTCTTGCACGTATGGATAAAGGGTGTGTTCAGGTGGACGGCGAGCAGGCCATTTTAGACCCACCATAAACATCATAAATCAGAGGATAACCCAGTTAGAGGAGCTCAAAGTGTGTCAGGTATTCACAAAATAGGCCGAGCTGAAGCACAGCTGAGCAGAAAGGTCAAAAGAGCAAAATTAAATGGAAAAGACAATTTTGTTAGAATCAAAATAGAAACTGAAATGAACATCAGACACAGGGGTTAGTGTTTGAGCAGCATTCTTGCCTGAGCTCGGGGTACCTCCTCCCCTTGGGGTGGGCTGCCCTGCACGGGTCAGACTCCGGAGGTCTGCATTTCACTGTTTCACCTGTTGTTTAAGAAGTCACCTGGTAGGCCTAAAAATGTACCAGCCTGGGCCACGCAGAAAGTTCAAGGCCAGTCTGAACTACACAGTGAGATCCTTCGTTTAATGAGTCCTTCCTTTCTTTCTTTCCTTCTTTCTTTCCTTCTTTCTTTCTTTCTTTTTTCTTTCTTTCTTTCCTTCCTTCCTTCCTTCCTTCTTTCTTTCTTTCTTTCTTTCTTTCTTTCTTTCTTTCTTTCTTTCTTTCTTTCTTTCTTTCGTGCTAGTCATCAAACTCAGGGCCTTGCACTTGCTAGGCAAACGCTCTACCACTGAGCTAAATCCCCAGCCCCTTGAGACCCCACTTTAGCTTAGGCTCTTTTCTGGAATATTATACAACGTGCAGAATATTTTAGTGTAATCACCTGCCAGATGTTTTCTACGAGGTTCAGTGTATTAAACGTGGGCAGCCCTGAGGAAGGCAAACACCCTTGCTTCTGACTGTATCTGTGCCGCCTGCCAGCCCCTATGAATGGTTCCTGCCAGGTGTGGGCGGTGCACACCTGTAATCCCAGTACTTGCGAGGCTGAGGTGTGAGGATCACCCCAAGTCCAAAGCCAGCTTGGGTGACATAGTGGGTTCAAGGCCAGCCTGAACTACATAGAGAGACCCTGACTCAAAGGAAAAAAAGGGGGCGTTCCCACCTTCCTTCTGCCCACCACGGCCCGCAAACCCCGGGCACAGACTGCTTTCCCAAATGACCTCCTTGCACGGTGGCTTATGCTGGCTAGGGTGGCCTTGTGCAGAATCCTAAGAGGGCTTTGCTCTTGCCTTCGGGGTCTCTACCACCCCCATCTGGCTGGCCTGATGGCCAAGCAGGGACAGCACAGCATGGCTGGTAGGCAGCCTGGTTTGAACTGTGTGCCCCACCGCCCCCCTCCCAGGATTCTGGGCAAACTGTGCCTCCGTTTCCCATCTGTTGAAACAGAGATAATAGCACCAGTCTCACAGTAGTGATAAGTCAGTAAAGCGCAGGACTTGTCCCTATTCTTGTCAGCCATGACTGGGCCATCACCAGCCCTCCAAGTAAGTGGGCGCCCTGGAGAAAGGAAAGTCTGAGGAAGGGAAGTCATTGGTTAGCAGCCATGGTCGAAGGAGGAAAGGTTGCCCCACCACAGTCCAGAGTGGGTGTTAAAGCCTCGACCTAAAGCCCTGGTGGCCAACAGGCAGGTGCCATTGCCTCCTCTGTACAAATAAACTTTGGGGACTGCTAACCCCACCCAGTCCAGCAGCGGTGCTACTTCTTGCAGCCAGCCCCCTCCCCCCTGCACCCTCCCATCACCACCAGGGCCCCTCGCCTTCCCCCTGGATCGCCCTTGTGCAAACGCCCCTGGCGCTCAGTCCTGGGGTCCTGTCCCCAGCTGCTCCCCAGCCTCGCAGGGGAGCTTACGGAGCTGCCCAGGGCTAGGCCTTGTCTGTCCAGCTCACAGAAACCCTTTCAACTCAGGGACCCCTCACTCCCCAGAGTCCGGGCTTCGCAGCTCGCTGCCACAGGCCAGGAAGCAGGAAGGGATGAACTTTAATTTTTATTTGTATCAGCACACGTTTGCAGTGCTTAATGATTTAATGCATCGTGGGGAGTAGGCACAGGTGCATAACACATCTGAATTCTTTTTATATCCCATTCCCTGTCTGTCCTTCTCTCCTTCCCCCATCTCTTGGTCCGCTTCCCATTTGCATAAAATCTATCCCTCTGTTTCCTATTATCTTTTGTTGTGCTCTTTATTTTTGCTTGGGGTTCGCATATAGGAGAAGCCATGTGACATTTAAGCTAGGGTGTCTGATTTACTTCACTTAACATTATGGATTTAAGGTGCATCCATTTTCATATAAATGACTGAAGTTGATCCTTCTTTAAGGCAGCATAGTACTCCACTGTGTGTAAATACCACATTTTCACCAGCAGCTGAAGGGAGGATGTGCTGGACACCAGTAGGGAGGGTCATCAAAGCACCAGAGGGGACATCGCCCTAGTGTTAAGCCGCTGCTTGAAGAAGGCACCTCAGGCCCAGTGGTGAAGAACAGCACACATGCTTTCAAAAGCATGTTCTGCACAGATCCAAATAACCACTTGCTCTTGGCCTTACAGCACTGAACGGAGAAATCAGCCACTTTGGGAAGCGCAAGGTGTTTATCTTACTCTCCACAGTGATGACCTGGGCGCGATCCAAACCTCTGGACCCGGTAAGTAGTGCTTTAGTTTCTTTCAGATAGCCTTTCCCCGGGGACCTTGAAACCTGTGCGTGGAGGGGCGCGGCGTCTTCCTCTACTGCCGGCGCATCCGACAGAGTTCACTGACTCTGAGCACAGCCAATCCTAAGGGACTCCACAACTTCATGTGCCACCCAGGATCTAGGAGGCTGCCTGCTACACCACAGGCACGGGCAGGTGCATCGTTGTGTTTGGGTCCAGGACAGACCGTGTGAATAATGGCAGCCCCGTGATGGTGTTTTATAATCATATTTGCAGTACATAAAGTTTAGATCCTTGTGTGGAGTTGGTACATGTGTGAACACATCGTAACTATTTGCATCCCCTTTCCCTCCCTCCTCTCCCCTCTTTCCCCCTCCATCTCTTGATCCTCTTCCCATTTCAGAACAATGTAGCTCCCTATTTCCTATTGTTCTTTTTTATTTTGTTCTTTATTTGTAATTTGGGCTTCTTGTATAAGAGAAACTATGTGATATTTAGGCTTGTGTGTCTGATTTATTTCATTTAACATTATGGTCTCAAGGTGCATCCATTTTCCTACGAATGATTCTATTTTATCTTTCTTCATGGCAGAGCAGTAGTACTCCATTGTGTACAAATATGGTGGTACCTCAGTTCACAGACTTAATTCTTCCACAATTCTGATCACAAACCAAATTCAATAGTCAGGTGCAATGTTGACCTTATGAAGAAATCTGATTCAGTTCTCGTCCAATTCAGTCTGAAACAAGAATCCTGGAAAAATTAACCGCGTTTCTTTACCCCTTTGTCTGTTGATGGACTTCCACGATATGGCTATTAAGAGTTGTGCTTATAAACATGGGTATGCATGTGATGTGATATCTGTAACTCTCCTGGAAGATACCTGGAAGGGGAATAGCTGGTTCAGATGGAATTTCTAGTTGCAGTTTTTTGAGGACTCTCCACGCTGATCTCCATAGTGCCTTTACCAGTTTACACTCCCACCAACACTTTCCCGCAGCCTCTCCAGCACTTGTTATTATTTGATTCCTTGATGATGGCCGTTCTCTCTAGGGTAAGATGGAATCTCCGTGTTGTTTTAACTTGCTCTTCTCTCATGGCCAGTGACGGCGACCATTTCTTCATGTATTTATTGGCCAGTTGTACTTCTCCTTCTTCTGTAAGGTTTTAATGAAGCTGAGAATTTCCAGTTGCTGGAGACGTTGTAGCCCTTCCAGGTCGCAACACCATGCATGACTCCTGTGTGTGAGGTGCGGCAGCAGGGCGCGTGCGGGCGCGCGCGGTCACGGCACTTGCTGATTGGAAAGCGACTTGGAGGCTGCCGGCGCGCTCCCGTTTTGTTATTATTCAGAGCGCATCCGGCTGCTCGTCAAGGAACCAAGAGGGCGCCGTGTGAAGGGCAGCAGCCTCAGCGTCTCCTGTGCCCCAGGTGTCCCCATGTCACCTTGTTCCCGCGGCACGGAGGCAAAACAAAACATGATCAAGGACTACAAAGGTGGAAACCCAGTGACGGCTGCTGCTCACCAGTCAGTCCATGCCACCACAGCAAGGATCTTGGACACCACAAAGTGATAAACTGAGCATGGCGTCGCCCACCTGTAAACTCATCACTCGGGAGGCTGAGGCAGGAGGATTGTGGCAAGTTTGAGGCAGTCTGGACTATACAGTGAGCTCAAGGCCAGCCTGAACTACAAAAGAAAACAAAAAACACAAAACAAAAAAATTATTTATATAGGTAAATAAAGCAGATGCTTATTACAAGAAAACAGAAACTATAGTCTGTTTTAAAAAAAAAAAAAAGGACAGTGCAGCCTTCCTCCCTCCGTGGGCACGGTCAGTCTGGATGTGAAGGTGGGCCTGCCTGTGTCTGTCTTCCTGGGAGCCTGGCTGGAAAGCGGCACACAGCGTAGGTGGGGCTGAAAGTGCACCTGCAAAGCCGAGCCAGGAAGCCGGCCAGGGCGCCCAGGACCACCTGACTTTGGGAAAGAATGAATTCTCCTGACCATTTTGAGTTTTATGTTATTTTAGCCAAAAGCATCAGAATGGATACAAAACTGCATAAAAATCAGTTTTGATGTAAAAGAAGGGTGACCATAATAGAACATTTTCTTCTTAATAATTATAATAAGTAGAAGAACTCTACTTTTTGTGTTTTGTTTTCTTTTTCTGTCTTACCCATCTGGTTTTATTTATCTACTTGTTTATTTTTATTTCGATGCTACTGGTGATTGAACCTACGGCCTTTGCACTGAGCTGTATCCCTGGCCCATTTTTTATTTATTTTATTTTGAGACACAGTCACACTAAGTTGCCCAGGCTGGGCTTGAACTCGCCATCCTCCTGCCTCCACCTCCCAGAGTGCTGGAATTACAGGCCTGCATCACTGTTCCCATCCAAACCTGGTTGGTGTCTCACAAAGTGAAAGAATGAAATCTTGGATAAAGGAGGTAGTTCAGAGGAGTGTTTATTGGCAGTATAAGAAGGGAACAAGTTCCGAGTAGTTGGGAGGGACCTGGAAAAGGACCCGGAGACAGTGGGTGCTTTGTACAGGCTCTTTTGTGTGTGGGGCCAGGGCTCCGGCTGTGACAGGTCAAGGCCAGCTCAGCCTGTGGAACTCGGGTATGGACGTCTGCGCTTTAACATGAGCTCTAGGGAGAGAGGACACGGGACTGTGTGCTGATCATGCAGTATCTGACCAGGGAGGAATCTTGCTGTGTAATTAGGGAGAGCAAAGCAAGGGGAGGAGGGGTCAGTACAGCGGTCGCTTCCCACATTCGCTGTTATGTTCCTCAGCTTGGTGAGCCCTACAGCTGGAGTTGACCCTTCACCCTGGGTATGCGCTGTTTTCTTATAAAGCTGACCAGCCTGACTCCATCTTAGGCCCTGTGCCTCAGTGGCGGCCTATTTATAAGCTAACTGGCCAGATCCCCCTCATACTACCACACCCAGCCCCTGTCTGTTTGTACAGTTTACCTGCGTTCGGGCTCCTCTACGAGCAGGTAAAGATGGGAAAGCAGAAGTGACTCTGATTGAGCCGAACACTTCAGAACAAGAAAGACTGGCGGGCTGTCATTGTCACAAATCCTGACCACATAGAGCGAGTCCAGCATGTGACCCATGTGGGTGGTCCAGTGCTGGGAGCAGTTAGAAGGAAGCCCCTAAGCTGGATGTGACGGCCCTGGCTTGAAGTCATAGCCACTCCGGAGGCCAAGGATCGCTAGACCCCAGGAGTTCAGGCCCAGTCCGAGCACTGTGTCCCAACCAGGAGTCGAACGACAGCTCCGAATCCCCAGACCAGGCCCAAGAGCAGTGGATCTGCATGTGCTCTGGGGAAAACCTATGGCGAGAAACGTGAGTCCACTCTGTAAAATGGACCATTCCCACTCCAGTCACAGGGACCAAGATGGGGCAAATCCTAGAGAGGACACTGGGCAGACGTCTTGAACTTTCTGTGTACCTCACGATGGCCTCAAACTCCTGCTGCCTCAGCCTCCTGAGTGCTGGGATTACCAGCATGTGCCACCAGGCCCAGACTCTGGCAACCCGACCTGTGAGCACTGGACAGACGTATTTAAGAGGACGGCTAGAATGGGGCAGGAGGCGCAGCTCAGGGCCAGGGTACCTGCCTAGCATGCACCAGGCCCTGGCTTCCATCCCCAGCACCACAAAAACAAATAAATAAAAAGAAAACAGCTAACAATGTAATATATATTCATCAAGGCTTTCTGGCCACAGAATTGAAGGGGATTAACTTGATCTGCCCTAGAAAACTAATTCTCTCTGTCTTTCTCCCCCGGACACACCCATCATTTCGGTTGCTTAACCCCCCTTCCTTCCTCTTCCATCTGTCAGCTAAACCATCCCTTGAGGCCGCTGATCCATCATCCGAAATGATCGGCAGCCCGGCGAGTTCTCTTTGTATCCATGGCAACTTTGCAGCCCAAGCTTCTTCCATTAACTTCCTGGACTACTTCAAACCTTCCAATCAGTCCATTCTCCATGACACTGCCTGAGTGATCTTGTTCAAACAAAATGCAGATCATGTTGCGATTTTGCTCAAAAAGCCAGACACTTTCAGCGGCCTCCTGTCACTCTCAGAATAAATCTAAACTCCCAGCATGGCGCATAAACCTTGATAACCTGGCCACCACCCACTTCGTCCTCTCCCAGTTCCAGCCCGGCTGCGCTCCTTGGGGACTTTCTTCCATCTCTCACAGATGTGTGCAGTTATGTTCCAGCCCAGGAGCATCATCCTGGATCTCTTCTGTCTCTTGGATTAATCCCTTGCAAACTCTGGTCTAAATGCTTTAGATTCGTTATTTAACTTAGATTGATATGCTATGATTGAAAGGTACCATAAAGATAGATAGATAGATAGATAGATAGATAGATAGATAGACAGACAGACAGACACAGAGATAGATATTTGGTTTTTGAGACAGGGTCTCACTAAGTAGTGCAGGCTGCCCTTGAACTCAATATATAGCCCAGGCTGGACTTGAATTTGCAGCAATCCTCCTGTCTCAGCATCCCGAGCACTGGAATTACAGGTGTGCACCACCACACCTGGATCTAGAACAGTATATATAGATAATATATCTATATATTATCTATATATATTTGGGGACGTGCTGGGGATCGAACTCAGGGGCTTGCACTTGCTAGGTAAGTGCTCTGCCACTGAGCTAACTCTCCAGCCCCTAACACTGTATTTTTAAAGCCCTTCTCTAACAGAGATCTCTAAACTTAGCATTGCTCACGGACATGGCACTCACTTGTTCCCTCTGATTCTCCAGGAAGCTTCAAATTGCTGCAGCAGCCTTTCTCTGTGGGTCTGCATGGGACAGGAGTTGGGAGGCTGAATGTGATGCTAGCCCTGTGCATCCCTGATTCCCGGGGTAAACTGATACTTCATTTTAAGCAGTTTTTAAACTTGCAAATGGAATGTTCTTATTAGTACGTGATTGTCTGAGGTAGGCAATGTGGAAAAGAGGGGAAAGAACAGCATAATTTAAATTAGAAATATGGGCCAGGATGTGATTCAGTGGTAGAGCATTGACCTAGTCTTTGCGAGGTCCTGGGTCCAATCCCCAGCTCTGCAAAAATAAAAAACAAAGCTGCAGGTATTCCAATATTAAGAAACAGTTTATTTAATATCTTTATGGAATCACAGTGGTAATCTGAGATTCTCAACAAAATAAAAAAGACACTTAAAGTTCTAATTTTGTTTAGATTGAGTTTAAATTATAAAATTTGGCTAGCTAAAACATTTTCAAGACAATTGAATCTTTATTAAAATAAGCAGAGCTAGGGATTTAGCTCAGTGGTGAGAGTGCTTGCCTAGCAAGCACAAGGCCCTGAGTTTGATCCCCGCCACCAAAAAAATAAAATAAAATAAAATAAAATAAAATAAAATAAAATAAAATAAAATAAGCAGTAGCCAGGCGTGGTGGTGCACCCCTGTTATCCCAGCACTCGGGAGGCTGAGACAGGAGGATCACTACAATTTCAAGGCCAGCCTGAGCTATAAGACCCTGTCTCAGTAAATAAATAAATTACATAGGCAGTAGCGGACTAGAGATGTAGCTCGTTTGATGGAGTGCTTGCCTAGCATTCTCAGGCCCCGGGCTCATCCCCAGCACTGCAAAAGATAACATAAAATGAGCAGTAGCTTTTTTTTGTTTGGGGTTTTTAAAAATGTGTTTGTTTCTGTCCCCAGGATCAAACCCAGCACCTTCACAATGAGCTATACCTCCATGGGTTTTTTTTTTAAATAATATTTTTTACTTTTAACTGACACATAATAATTTCACGTATTTACAGGGTGTGTTTTGATTCATGCATACCACATGTAAGGATCGGTTTGGAGGAATTAAAATCTACATCAGCTTGGGCATTTACCATTCTCTGTGTGGAGTATCTGAAGCCCTGTCTGCTGGGGTTTTTTTGTTTTGTTTTGTTTTGTTTGGTTTGGTGCTAGAGATGGAACTCAGGACCTTGCACTTGCTAAGCAAGTGCTCTACCACTGAGCTAAATCCCCAGCCCTGCTGACTGTTTTGAATGTGCACCTCACTGTCTTCAGCGAATTGCCCTCCCCAACAAGCAGGGCCTAGAACTTTACCGGGTCCCAGGACCACGGCCACCACCCAAGGGGCCTCTTGAAGCCCTAATGCACTGGGCCTAAACCTTCTCTGTCTTGCAGGATGACTCTGAAGTCCCATTCACTGAAGAGGACTATCGAAGAAGAAAGAATCATCCCAATTTTCTGGACCACATAAATGCTGAAAAAACAGTCCTCAAATTTGGAAAAAATGTGAGTGTGGAGTCACAGGCCGGTTGGGGTAGGGAAGGATCTTTCAAGGCTGTGTACATTGGCTTCTTGGTCCTCATCTATTTTTACTCAACCCTAATCAGGGTACTAAATAATTTACTGTTTTTTTGAGGGCTGTATCCATGGCCCAGACTGCTCTTGCATCAATAGAATGCTTCAAACATGTCTTTGACCAGGCGTGGTGGGGCACACCTGTAATCCCAGCACTCGGGAGGCTGAGGCAGGAAGATTACTGCAAGTTTGAAGCCACCCTGGGCTACATAATGAGTTCAAGACAGCCTGAACTATATAGCAATACCCTGCCTCAAAAAACCGAAATAACAACAATAACAATGTAAAATAAAATAAAATAAATCTCTTCATTTAGTTTCCTAGAAGCTTGTATCACGGCTTGCTGAGCTGCAGGCTCATCTCACAATGTGCTATCCTTGAGGTCCTGGTGTGGCTGCAGTCCCGCCCACTGCGTCGGATTCTCCCCCACAGATCAAGGGCTCCTTCATCCCAGAAGAGCCAAATAACTCAGAATGGGAATGCGAAGGAGGAGAGCCCCATTTTCTCTCTTCCCAGAATCTATCTCTTTTGTATCATTACAACAACCCTGGGAAGTACGTTCACTTTCCTCACAAATCAGGAGACAGAGTCTTGCAGAGGCTCGTCTGCACAGGGTTGCACAACCATGGCTCAGTGTGCTTGTCCTGAGTGCGTCCAGCCTTTTCTGAGTTTCTCTGAACAGTGACTGCAGTGTCCATGTCCGTCACTGTCCCCAGACAATGCGGGCATTGTGGGAAAGAGGCCACGAGGTGCAGCTGCGGGTCCCACCAAGCTCCGCCAGACACCAAAGCCTGGGGCGTTCCTTCCTATTACCTCCTGACTGTGGAACTCCCGCACTGAGTCAAGTTCATCGCATCTATAGTCACTGATCAGTAAGACACAGCCAGAGCCGAGAAACTAACGTGAACAATCGGAGTTGATTAACTTTCTGTTCTAGCAAAATGTATCATCTTGACATACATCCGTTACAAAATCATTGTATTTCTTTTGTCTTTTATCAAATAGATGATGAGGATGCCCTGGTAACAAGTTAGGAACAGCTGAAAAATTTTGAAGGCTTGCTTAACCATGTGCCTAGCAGTGTTTTATTTATTGTGTATCATGTAACCCTCCGGGATCTCATGTATAATTTTAAAAATTCTGTGAAGTAGGCACTACTAGCACCATCCCCATTTATCCTATATAGAACTTACATAGAACCCCCAAATCTCTGAAGGTCCCCCTATATTTTTCCCGTTAGTGAAAGGACCCTAAGCAGGGTGCAGTAGTAGCTCTAAAGTGACGCCTAGTGGTCCCAGCGGATATTACAGCAGGAACTTGGTCCTCCCACGTTATGACCGACTGTAATACACTTGAGCAATACGGCGCAACCCTGTGAATATAAAATATTTGAAGAAAACAGCAGAGAATTAGGAATCCTAGACCCTTTTCCATCCGTTAATGCACAACTTCAGCCAAGTCACCAAACGTCAGGGTCGTGTCTGGGACCAAACCCAGGGACGTAGACCTATCACCATATCCTGGCCCAAAACTTTTGGAGTTCAAACAAGTAAAATAAGGGACTACATTAGATGGCCTAAATTTCTCCCTGTTTTGAATTCCGCAATTATATTATTCTTTTAAAATTCACTATTTGTTGAAGCTGGACATGGTGGCGCACACCTGTAACCCCAGCCCTCCTTTTAGGGTAAAGGACAAATTTAATGCTTTTATAATAAAGATCTTAGGACGACAGCATTTCTCCATTTTAGGTTACCATTCACTTGAACCTTTTTTGTGTATGATCATATATTTTCAACCAGTGAATTCCACGCCATCAACAAATCATGTTTTGTTTTGTTTTTTTGAGACAAGGTCTCAGTGTGTAGTTCAGGCTGGCCTTGAACTCATGGCAATCCTCCTGCCTCAGCCTCCTGAGTGCTGAGGTTACAGGGGTGCGCCACCACACCTGTAGAGTAATCCCTGATGCCCTTACAGTCTTTGCATTGTGTCATTTCCGCAAGACCCAACTCCTAAAACACACCCTGGTTTGTGCATCATGGCAGATTGGAATTGTAATTTTATGTGTATATTCTATTTATATGTTGTCTATAGTCAGTCACTTTGTGGTACATTGTAGGCATTTACCTTCTTACAAGCAAATACAGAACAGCCATTGAGAGGCTGGGGATTTAGCTCAGTGGTAGAGCACTTGCCTAGAAAGTGCAAGGCCCCGAGTTCCATCCCCAGCAACCCCCCAAAAAAGAATAGCCATCGAAAGGCATAGTAAAGATAAAACTTTGATGAGACTAAAGTATTCGATATGCATATCCCCAGATTTTCATTTTTTGATGATGTTGACACATTAAAGAAAAATAAATGTCTTCCCCAGAACATGGTGTGCATGGCCCAATAAGATTCAAATGTGGATTAAAGAAAAGAAAATCAAAAGAAGAAAGATTCAAATCTGGGATGTTTTTTCACCAAAATCCAAGCAAGCCCACTAGTCACTGGCCTGCGTCCACCCTTGTGTGTGTGCTTCACTCATCGCCCATGTCGGTCCTGGAAGCTAACTTCTCAGAAGCCGGCTGGCTGGAGGCCCAGGCCTCAGGCTGCCACTCTCAAGTCTTGTGCTCCCCACTCTCCATGGTCACTGGCCCCCGGGCTGAGACGCTGGGAGGACAGTCCCAGCTCCCACAGCGGACTCTCCGGTACGGGGCAGGCGCTCGCGTCCCAGCCACCTCAGCTGGCTTTGTCCCCTGCATTTTGTCCACATTGTCATCTCAGGCCAGAGTGTCCCATAAGGGAAGAGATGCAGAACATCCCAAGACAACGCCACTCATGGTTCAAAATGCTTTATTAGAGCCAGTTTTCCCCTTACCCATTTTATCAGAGATGAGTGGAGACTATTTAGTTAAGGCACATCGTGTTCTGGGGAGGATTTTACACCCACATGTAAAATCTGCAGCCTCTGTTTTATTCCTCTTCTTTGTAGCTTCCTTTCCCACTCCTAATTTTTCAGCCACACTCTTCTACCCAATCCCTGCCTAAAACCTCACCAGTTATCTGTTTCCTTCCTGAAGAGTCTCTGCATGCCCATCTGGTTGGGCATATGAACACCTGCGGGATTTGAGCCAGAGACTTTACAACCCTTCAGAAATCTTCTCTTGACACTTTACCTGGAACAGCTAGGAAGAGCCAGGGAACTGGGGTCACCTTGCTCACTTACCCACGGATCCAGATGTAGGTGGATGTGGACCAACTAGTGTGAGTCAGTCAGCTTTCTGTGATTGTAACAGAGTACCTGAGTTTATAAATTTATCAAGGAGAAAGATGCTGGCCCAGTGTGTTAGAGGCTTCAATCCATGGCAGATTGGCACAGTACCTCATGGCGAGAGCATGCGGCCTATTCATGGCCAAGTGTGAGAGAGAGTGGAGGGGCTGGGTCTCACACTGCCCTCCAAAGGAACGCCGAAGACCTCGCAGCCAGCCCCAGCTTTTAAACCTCCTGGCCCCTCCCAACAGCACCAAGCTGAGGACCAAGCCTTTAACACAAGGCCTTGGGGGACAGTCAGATCCAAACTATAGCACGATGGCAGTATCTCCTCAAAACCTTCACTCATGACCCGGATTCTTCACACCGTGGCACTTCCTGTCTCTACTTAACCTCCACCCCCAGTTTATCCTTCTCTCCTTTAATTTACAAATATCTCACCCTCCCTCCAAAAATCTAATATCAGTAGTGGCGGAAGCGAAGTTTGTTAATAACCCCACTTTAGGGGCTGGGCGCGCCGCCTGGCAGACAGCCTCAGACAAGTGCGAAGGCCCAGGTTCTAGCCACAGCACTGCAAAGCAAACAAAATGAGCAAAACGGAACGACAGAAATCCTGCTGCCCTTACTACACAGTTTCAAGTGGGCGATGGGTTAGCTGGAGGAAGCCAGTCACACTCACACCCCTGCAGAAATCTTTCTTTGGTAGATTAAAGTCCCAATGTAATCTATCAGTGGCCCTTACGTCAGCAAGCCAGAAAAACACTGAGTGCCATTACGCAAAGCTGTCTGGGTTTCTCTGTTTTGTTTAATTTTGTTTTGTTTTTTGTTTTGTTTTTTATTTTCGAGACGATGTCTTGCTCTGTTTCCCAGGCTCGTCTTTTGCTAGAGATCCTCCCCTCTCGGCCTCCCAAGTCGCTGGGACCTTAGGCGTGCGTCACTACATCACCACGCCCGGCTTGCTTTTTAAATTAAGCAACTCAAAGGCCAGATGATTAGTGGAGTCTGCACGGGGGAGGAAGTTGAATCAGCCTGCAGGTATCCCTGAGTGTTACCTCTGCCGTGAGCTTTTCAGCATTCCAGAAAGGACATTCCCCCACCCTGCCCTGCCGGGAATCCGGAACACCATGATGACGGTAAAAGGCAGATAAACATGGAGGCAAAGTCTCCTGGTACCTAAACCATCCTGCCGATAAAGTAAATGTTCCATGTCAACTGAAACCCTTCCATTCAGGCCTGTCCTGCACTCATTTGATGTATGTCTGGTCCTCCTACTAGAAAATGACAGACCCTGAGGAAGGACCTGTTTTTGTCACCCCTTTTCCCTCTGCACCAGCATAGAATTTACAGATATTACATTTTCTTTTTTTTTTTTTTTGGTGCTGGGGATCGAACTCAGGCCCTTGTGCTTACAAGGCAAGCACTCTAATCACTGAGCTAAATCCCCAGCCCCACAGATATTACATTTTCAACAAATAATAACTCTGGCTTTAATTTCGTTAAGAGTCCCCTTAAATTTGCGCAGTGGTCAGCAGCATTCCTGAGTAGCATGAGGGAGGTGTCCTCCCGGGGACACTGTTTCCATCCTAAACGACACGTCCAGAGGAGTTGATGAAACCCCCCGGATGCTCTCTGTAACGACTGGAGTAATCTAGTTTAGCGTGAGTGACAAGGTGATATATTCAGCCTTTTTTCTGTGTTTTATCCAACAGGCCAAAATGTTTGCAACATATGTAGTTGCTGCCGGGCTTCCGTATGGCATGGAAGGAGGCATCTTACACACTTTTTTTAAGGTACGACTTTTCATTATACAGATTTTTTGGTAAATATTTTACAGGGCTGGTGGTGTACTTTGGTGGGAGAGCTCTTGCCTGCCGTGTCTCCTAGCATAAAAAATAAATAAATCAGACAGGTGTGGCAGCGCACACCTGTAACCTCAGCACTCAGGAGGCTGAGGCAAGAGGCCTGGCGTGAGTTCGAGGCCAGCCTGGACTACACAGCGAGACCCTGTCTCAAAAGAGCAACAACAACAAAACAAAACCCTTCTGATAACTACCTTTACCAGTAGGGCACTTCTGAAATTTAATTTAATTAATTTTATGACAAACGACATCGTGGGTCTGAAAGCATTTCCTTTCTACGTAGATGACATATACATGACTGCTAACAGTAACAAATGAGATCGTAGATGTCTTGAAAACCATATCAGCCTTGAGGTTATACTTTTTTTTATCATTTTGGTGTATATTATAGATACAGATATATCTGTCTGTCTGAGACAGGGACTCACTATGTACTGCAGGCTGGCCTCAAACTCACGGCGATCCTCCTGCCTCAGCCTCCTGAGTGCTGGGTCACAGGCACGCACCACCATGCCCTGCTTCGATGAACTGTATTAATTGTCCATATGAATGGGATTCTTCCACATACATACACAATGTGCACTGGTCACATCCAACCTCCCTTAATCTGCCCTCTCCTCACTCCTGTCCCTGAGGGGTCTGAGGAGGTTCCCCCGCAAACAGGAGAAGGGGCCTCACACTCCCTAACCCAAGAGTAGGTTCCTGACCTGTTACAAAAAGAGCTGCAGGACTCGTCAGTGAGAGGCATGGGCAGGTTTATTAAGCAGAAATGAAGTCGTACACATGCAGAAGGCAGTGGGGCATTCAGGGTGAGGGGCACCACGGCTGGGGTCGGGAGTGTTTGTTCATTCTCTGGGTCCCCTCAAGAGGGACGATATGGATGTTTACTTATTTCTTTGAGTTATTTATGCTTCCTTAAGGTCAGGCTGCTCCTTCGTGAGCTAAGGTAAAACCATGTTTGTCAACAAGTCTGCAGCGCAAGTGGTCTGTGCGTCTGCAGTTTGGGGACGCAGTGCCCGGTTAACCCTGCTGCATCCTGCCGGCCGAAGTCCTCGAACGGACCAATTCGTGCTATCGGAAGAAAAGCACAGCCCAAGTTATGGACTTAGTGTGCCCTTCAGACTTAGGAATTTAGAGCAGGAGTCTGGAAGGAAAATAAACAGGCCTAGGGGGTGAAAAAGGCACGGTAGCCTTGGGTCACTTAGATTATGTCTCGAGGCTGCAATTTTCTGGAAAGTACAATTTTTTTGATTACGGTTTCCTTGTCTCCTTTTTAACTATCTTTATTTCTGTCCTATTTCACTCCTAACCTCCACTCGCCACTATTCTACACTCACATCAACTCTTTCCAGCTTCCATGCACGAGGGAACACGAGGTCCTGGTCTGTCTGGTTTATTTACTTGGCACAGTGTCCTGCGGTTGGACGCTGTCTCCCCAAATCCGATGAGACCCTGATGTCTTCAGGACCGATCTATGAAGCACTGCAGGAGATTCTCTGCAGACGGATCTCCCCGATCGCTCTGACTGTCATGTGCGAGCTGCACTACTCACATACGCTACCAAGACGAATGCTGTGGCTTCTCTTTCCTTTAGCTTGCTTGGCTGGGCGAGGTACCTGCATTACCTGTTTTTGGAGATGGAACAAATGTGATTCCAACAATTCATGTCCTCGATCTGGCAGGGTAAGCATCTCCCGGAAGTGTGACCCTCCTGGGCGGTTCATAGGTCTATCTGTATTTTTTTTTTCTTTTTTGAGACAGAATCTCACTTTGTAGTTCAGGCTGGCCTTAAACTCACTATGTAGCTCAGGCTTACCTCAAACTCACAGCGATCCTCCTCCCTCAGCCTCCATCCAAGTGCTGAGATTACAGGTGTGTGCCACCTTGCCCTTGTGCATCTATCTGTAAATTAGCATTTATTGAGCATCTACTCAGTGCTAAGACCCTTACATGTATTGTTGTATTTATTCTTCACAACCTTCTGCCAAAGGTAGTTAGTACTGTTATTATCTCCATTTTGCATCTGATGAAATAGTGTTCACCGAGAAGCTGCACACTCCTTTTGCATTTTTGTTTTTGTTTTTGTTTTGCCTGGGCTGGGGATGGAACTCAGGGCCTCCCACATGCTAAGCAAGTGCTCCACCACTGAGCTACACTGCCAGCCCCCAATGCTGACAGCAAGACTAAGTTCATCTCAGAAACTCGGTCAGCAGAGGGACAATTCTAGGAAAGCAGAGCTTGGTATGAACAACCTTCGAAGACATAATTTCTTTCTCCTTTGCCCCAAAGAGACTGTGATGTCAGCCCACCAGTTTAGATTCCAGAAATCAGATAGTGAACTGGAGACCTAAAGCTCCCCTCCCCACAGTTGTAGGGAAAGTCGCATTGATGTAAAACAACAATCCTGCTGTGAAGGAAGTAGGAAGCTAGTGGGTGACCATGGGTTTGAGTTCCCCTGAGCAATATGTCCTGCCACGACAGGTGGGTGAACTGTCACAGCCACGGCACAGAGAGAGGTACGAGTCAGTGCGTTTAGTGATCATGCTGGTGAGGTACTGGATAGGCAGGGACAGCAAAGCGGGGATCTCTCCCAGGGGCCCCCAATGTTATCTTACAGCACGCTTAGCTTTAGGGTTGAGGGAGGCTAGAGGCTGGCTGACTTTGATGATGCATTCCAGGAGGTTTATGTAAATCATCACAGGAATACAGGGTCAGATACAGAGGTGAAAAGTAAACGGCTATTTTTCTAAAGGGCCTAAAATAGCTCGAGATAATTTTGGCTCTGGCCCTGCAAGATTCCATCTCTCCACCATCACGTGCTCCACTGAGCCAGGGGTTGAGCAGTCTGCTTGTCTGCAACATCCATGTTACTTCTTCAGAGAAGCCCAATGTTGCAGGTGACCCATGAGTTCATGTGCACAGAGCGGCCCAAACCTGGGCCCAGGCAGGGCCTGAGATGCTGCTCCCAGAGCACCCTGACTCTGACACCAGGTCGGCAAGCCGGGCACCTGTGTTGGCAGTGGGTCAACAGCTCAGGTTCCTGGGGGCTTCGTTCTCCCACTGCAGGCTCAGCCCCAGGAGGAAGCTGATCCACACTTCCTGGGGCCTTGGCTTCCAGATTCCCACTCTTGCCCTCGCGCAGTGCCCACTGATAACTAGTCACGGCCCTGACACAGTTACCAGTTCACCCAGAAAGAAGTGAAGCCGAACCTCAGCCCTGTGTGGTACCTTGAAGAGCATGAACCTAACGGTTACCCTACTTTGAAGGATGATCCTTTCAATTAAAAAAGTTTCAGACCACATTAAGCCTCAGTCTTCTTCAGCCAACATTAACTGTGGGAACGAAGGGGCCAAAATGTGCCCTTCTAGCCAGACATAGTGGTGCACACCTGGAACCCCAGCCCTTGGGAGGCTGGGACAGGAGGATCACTGCAAGTTCAAGGCCAGCTGGGGCTACATGGTGAGTTGAAGACCAGCCTGGACTACATAGCCAGACCCTATCTCAAAAAATCTAAAATAAACTAAATGTGCCTTTCTTTTTTCCAGAGATTTTACCTTAGGCCACCAGGTTTTAAAGATACAAAGAAGTCTTACATTCTTAAAACAAAATACTTAGCTTTAGTCCTTAACATTATATTTCCAAGCAGAGAAGTTAGTGAAAATTTTCCCATTACAGAAAGATTTGGGAGCTGGGCGTGGTGGCACATGCCTGTACTCCCAGCACTGGGGAAGCTGAGGCAGAAGGATTGCTGTAAATTTGAGGCCAGCCTGGACTACATAGTGAGTTCAAAGTCAGCCTGAGCTGCATAGCAAGACCCTGTCTCAAAAAAAAAGACTTGGGACCCTTTTCAGTAACATTTTTTTCTTCCTACAGGTTTCTTTAAAAATTGTCAAATATTTAACAAAGAAAGAAGCTAAAAGTTAAAGTCTTCTGAGAAAATGATACAAAATAAACCATGAAGGCTGCGCTATGGTTCAGTGGTCGAAGGCTTCCTAGCATGCCTGAGGCCTTGGTTCAATCCCCAGCACCACCCAAAATCAATGAAATAAAATCATGAAATAAACATTTATTATTACTTTCTTCCTTTTTGGTGCTGGGAATTGACCTGCTAGAGAGGCACCCCGCCCCTTAGCCGCTCCCCAGCCCTGGTGTGAACACACAGATGAGTGCACTTCCGTTTTATTTTACTGGAAAGGAAACCGAGGTGGGCGAGCCAGGCCGTCGTGAGCTGCTTCTCCCTGGAATTCTCCAGTCTGTACACACCCGGCCCTCCTCTCAGCAGAGCCGTGTGAATGTGGGAAGTTGCTTCACATCCCTGGGTCTGATTCTCTCATTTGTAAGATGGGGACAATCACAATAATGACTTAAGCGTTTCCTTGTGCGGACTCGGGGGAGTAACACCTGAAGAGCCCTTGCCGCCGTCTGGGGTGGAGCTAAGCATTCAGAACTATCAGCAGTCATTAACCCGGGGAGGAAACCTCAAGCGTCGCTGTGCTGTGCGTGACCTCGTCCAGACCCGTGACCATAAAACACCTATCCCCAGCGTGCCCGTGAGGCTCCGGCGAGCCACAGCTGGGCAGAGGCGTTGCAGCCCAGTCTTGTGGGGCCGGGTCACATTGCTGCAGGCGTGCAAAACACAAGAAGGAAATCAGGACAGGGGCTGGTGAATCTCACTTCAGTGGTCAACTCCTGTTCTCCCAGTAGCTCTTCAGCCTAATAAATGTCGCTTAATTCTTTAACACCTTCCTATTTTAGACTGTAGATTATAGTCCCATCCCTGACCTTTTTGGCAATTAAGTGAGATGACATTCAGACACCAGCTGAGGAGGCTGAGACAGGAGGATCACTGCGAATTTGAGGCCAGCCAGAGTGAGACTCTGTCAGAAATAAATAGATGGGTAACTAGACAGATAGAAAGATAGATGACACTAACACCTGCTCTGTGGGGGCGTAGTACAGTGAGTTCTGACGCATCGCCTCTCTTTTGCTGCTTCCCCCTGACGGTTATTTTCCTGCTGCTGCGCAGGGTGATACAGAACATAATAGACCACGTGCCGAAACACCACTACCTGGTCGCCGTGGACGAGTCTGCTCAGACCCTGGAAGACCTGGTCAAGGTACGGTGGCCTGTGGCATCCTGTACTTGGATGGCATAGCTTAAATAGCTTTACCCCGAAGCTCTAGTTACGGCATCAGCTGTGCTAGTAAAACCAGGGCAGCCTGAAGTAGAATGTCCCTCAAACTCAAACTGTTAGTATTTGGAGCTGTCCACGTGGGGAAACTCCTGCCCACTGGCCTTCCAGGACTCACGTGGAGGGAGACAAGAAAGGCCACTCCAGAGTTCGGTGGCCCCTCAGACACACAAGTGGCAGGCTGCATGAGGTGGGATCGAAAACACAGTCAATGTTTAAGGGTTTTTTTTGTTTGTTTGTTTTTATTTAATTTTTTTTTTTGGTGCCGGGGATCAAACTCAGGGCTTTGTGCCTGTAAGGTTTTTTTTTTTAAACATTATAGTAAAAGACATATTGTTGTTAAAACTCCTCAAAATCCCCCCTCCCTTCAAACACACCCATCCTATCCTTCTTGTCACTTTCTGGAGCAGCTCTGGGGTCCTCTCTTGTGAGTGTCTTTAGTAGGTGTGATCAGAAATACGATGAATGCTGCTGCCCAGTGCCATCCGACAGAAAGTCAGGCTTGTGAAAACGTGACAGTGTGTCCTCTTGTACTCGTTTCACTGGATCTGGCACCGGGTGACCTCTGGCTCTTCCCCAAAGTCAAAATGACCATTCAAGGTCAGTGTTTTGAACCGATTCAGGACATTGAGGCAGCCACGACAGTGCAATGTGTATTAATAGCAGTGTGCCTTTTACTGGAATTTAAAACATTAAGCATTCACTGTAACTTTGCATCATACTGTGTAATATTAAAATGTGTCTCTAGATTCCTGCCCCAAAGCGTTGGCACGGTCAGGCTCCCTGGAGCCCCAGCTGAGAGCTGCTGTGCCGGCCTCGTAGCCCAGAGCTGTGGCCTTCTGCCCTGCCCAGATGTCCCTGCCCATCCAGCTTGGACCTCTTCCTCAGGCCCTTGCTGTCTCCTGCCCCCACTTCCTTCCACACTCCCAGAAGGCCTTTTGGGTGCTGCCACCAAACCCCACACGTAGCGCTGGGGGCCAGGAAGTCCAAGGTCAGTGCACTTGCAGATCTGGTGACCTCAGACGCGGCGCTTCCCTCTGTCCTCGCCGGGAGGAAGCTGTCTCCGCACACTAACCTCATGCCTGATGACTCCACCCTCAGTCTGATCATCCCTCACACCCCACTCCTGACACTGTCCTGTTGGCAGTCAGGATTTTAGCATAAGAATGGGGGGCATGAGCACTGAGACTGTCAACAGACAAAATTACAACAAATTTCGTTATAGCTCTAACTGGCTTTTCTTTTCAAAGCATCAAATAAGGCAGCTTCCATTCTAAAAACAGAGTAAGAACTCCCAAAGAGTGCAATGACAGAGCCAGACATTGTCGCACATGCCTGTAATTCCAGCACTCAGGAGGCTGAGGCAGGAGGATCACTGTGAGTTTGCAGCCAGCCTGGACTCCACAGTGAGTTCAAGGCCAGCCTGAACCATGTAGCAAGATCCTGCCTCAAAAACAAAGTCTTACAAAATTAAAAAATAAAAAGATCAAGGCCCAGAATGCCCCCTGCCAAGTTGCACACATTCCACATGATATGGTATTCTGCGTCCACCTGTCTTTCTCAGACTCAGAGCTCCTCAAGGGCAGAGACCAGGCCTTACCCATCTCTTGCCCAACCTATTTTTGGAACAAACATATGAAAACCCTCAGCACACTACCCTCTCCTTTCCAGATGTGATGATCTTTACATTCAGTAGCATTCACCTGGGTTCCAGGTTTCTATAAAATCTTACAGGTGAACCAAGTAACGCCTCTGTTTTTCCTCACCAGTTCATCAGTAGAAGCACCGGCCCTGGCAAAATCCAGAGAGTACCCAGAGAAAATGCCTTCCTAATCAAGGAGCTAACAGTTAGTATACAAGTACTTTTCAAACTCTTTTCCTAAGTATTCTCGATTCTCAAGGATCTGGATCAGACTGTCTGGCTTCCAGCTCCATACCCTGGACACTGACTCACTGCTTCTGCCAGCCTCAGTTTCCTTTGGTGAGAAACCCTCAGGAAGCAGCTCTGGAAGCTGTTGGATGTGTGAGCCACTCTGCATGCGGTGGGTGTTTTCTTGGTCTCTTCCTGGCTGGGAGCCTGTCCTGTCCCACCCACAGCACAGCCAGGTTTCAGCTCTGCGGAGGGCTGTAGCTTTAAGCTGGTTTTAGGATGTAATTCTTAGGAAAGAAATTGTGTCTAAATGCTGTGCTCGAATGTTTCGGTAAAGACTGATGCCATGGATTGTTTCTAAGGTGCAAACTGGGTGGGTGGTGTTTGGGGATCAGGGAGAACGTTGTCCTCTATACTTAGTGGTGTGTGTGTGTGTGTGTGTGTGTGTGTGTGTTATTGGTAATTGAACCCAATGCCTTCACACTGAGCTATCCATATCCCTGGCCCTTTTCTTGCTTGCTTGCTTTTTTTTTTTGGTTGCTGGGGATCGAACTCAGGGCCTTGTGCTTGCAAGGCAGGCACTCTAACCACTGAGCTAAATCCCCAGCCCCCACTTGCTTACTTTTTTGAGACAGGGTCTTGATATGTAATTCAGGCTGGCCTTGAACTCACTGTGTAGCTCAGGTTGGCCTTGAACTCAGGGTGATCCTCCTGCCTCAGCCTCCTAAGTGCTAGATTTATAGGCATGCACTACCATACTGGCTTTTGTATTTTTATTTTTTTGTATTGAGACAAGGTCTCACTGAAGTTGCAGTTACACAGGCTGGCCTCAAACTTGCAGTTCTACCTCAGCCTCCCAGAGTGCTGGGATCTCAGCTGTGTGCTGTCAAAACAAGACACTTATTGTTTTTCAGGGTTTTGAGCCATAATACTGCATTATTCAAAAAGTAGATGCTATATGTACTTTTATTTTTCAAAAGGCCAGGCATGTAGCTCAGTGGTAGATATTTAACTAGCATGCCCACCCCCAAAAGAAGAAGAAAAGAAAGAGAAAGTGGGAGGGAGGGAGGGAGGAAAGGAAAGAAAGAGAGAGAGAGAGAGAACTTCGCAATAGGCGCTCCTGTGGCACTGGACTGATTTGCATCTGCAGTGAATGCGCCCGTTTTTCTATGATGACTGTCGTGATATGGTCTGTTCAAACCATCACGATGAAACGTGGTGACGAAGCTCCCGTCTCCTCTCATTCCCAGCAACACAGCATCGACCACTTGCTGGTCAACCTGCGGATGGAAGCACTCTTTGTGAAGGAGAATTTCAACATCCGGTGGGTCGCCCAGGCTGGCTTTGTGGAAAACATTAGCAACATCCTCAAAGAGTACAAGCAGAGCCGAGGGCTACTGGTAACTATCACTCTCCCTGCGCCTCTGACTGAAGCCACGTGAACGAACCCTACTTTTGTGCAGTTAGACCAAGGAAAGCATTTTCCTTTTCAAACTTCCAAACTTCTAATTTCTAATTTCAGACTTGACAAAATTGTCCGGGTCTGATCATCTACGTGTATTTTATGCTAATACTTGTCAACCAAACATTAAAAATTTTTAAATAAGCCAGTCATAGTGGTGCCCACCACTCGGGAGGCTGAGACAGGAGAATCACCTTGAGTTGGAGGCTAGTCTGAACTACATAGCAAGATCTTGTCTCCAAAAAACAAAAAAAAATTTAAGTTAGCATTGCTATAACTGCTGTGCAAATTGAACAGGATAATAAGCTCAAGATGGCTGGTCACAGAGTTACCAACATAAGGAAAATTACCCAAGTGCCCCCAACCGCTGTTTCCATGCTGGGGACACCTGTGGGCGAGAGTAGGGAGGAGGCCAAGGACGTCTGATTACTACTTTGATCTTTCTACTGGCCATGGGATTTAGTGGCCATTTTGATCAACACAACTTTTCCAGGTGGGTATTCTTTCTTTAAAGCTAATTAACAAATAAAAATTGTATATATTTATTATGTACACCAGGATGGCTTTTTAGTGATTGACTGATTTTTGCAGTACTGGGGTTTGAACTCAGGACCTTGCTTGGCACTGAGCTAAACCTCCAGCCCTTTTTTAATTTTTTATTTTGAGACAGGGTCTCACTAAATTGCCTAGGATGGGCTTGAACTTGCCATCCTCCTGCCTCAGCCTCCCAGAGTGCCGAGGTTATATGCACATCCCATCGTGCCCTCTGTTCACCATGCCATTTTGAAATATGTATATGTTGTGAAATGGTTAAATGAAGTTAGTTATCATTATGAATTGCCTCACGTACTTTTTTGTGGTGAAAAGTAGATGTGGTAGATTTCTTTTGCACTAGTCAGTTTTTTAAGGGAGATATTCTTATCTCCACATTATAGATGAGGAAACTAGAGCTCAGAGAGATGAAGCGACTTCTCCAAAGTCACACAGCTAGTAGGGGATACAAACAAGGGTGCAGGTGTGGTGAGAATGGGCGTCGAGCCGGCCTCTCCGGGGCCCAGGGCACCCCGGGAAGCCTTCTGAAGATGAAGTGAGTCATTCAGGAAGGTGCATTTTGAAGCCACAGGGTGGCCTGAACATGACCCACAACAGAAGGGTGACCTCGGACCTGGCCGGCCTGGCAGCTCCCAAGCCGAAACCAGGAGCTGGGCCTCCTCGCCCGACAGCTGGACCTTCTGGGGCCCAGCCTTGCCCCTTGGCACCTCGCTTACAGCACACAGCCTCAGTTTCCTCCTCTGTCAGGCTGTGGTGATAACAGTGCCAACCACCTTCAGGGTGAAACCACGAAATCTTTCAGCGGGTCCTTCACGCTGTGTGACCTCTCCAGCCCTCTTTAAATTTGAGACAGAGTCTTGCTAGGTCACTCAGATGCCCAAGTCGGGTGCCAACTTTCAATCCTCCTGCCTCAGCCTCCCTGGATACCGGGATTACAAGTGTGCACTACCACACCCATCTTGGAAATTCTCTGCATTGGCAGGATTTTTAAATTTGAGTTGCTGAATACTAGGCCTTGATTTCATAGCTGGACCATGTTGAAAGAAATGACTTTTTTTTTTTTTTTACAGTACTAGGACTTGAACCCAGGACCTTCACACTGAATTACATCCCCAACCTTTTCTGTTTTATTTTCAGACAGGGTATCTCTGACTTGCCCAGTTTCCCGGGCGGGCCTCAAACTTATGATACTCTTGCCTCAGCCTCTCAAAGATATTACTGGTTATGAATGCTACACAATTTATTTAACAGTCAAGCACATGTTCAGCAGAAGAAATAGTGTTTGTTTTTATTTTGGTGCTGGGGATTGAACTCAGGCCCTTGTGCTTACGAGGAGAAGAAATAGTGTTTTAAATGAGTTTTTAAAAATTCAGAGTAAGTTAACAGTGTTAAAAAATAATTAAATCTGTACTCAAGAGGCTGAGGGAGAGGATCGCCGTGAGCTGAAGGCCTGCCTGGGCTACACAGTGAGTCCAAGGCCAGCCTGAACTGCAGAGGGAGACCCTGTCTCTAAGAAAACAAGAGAGAGACACACAGAGAGAGATACATGGGGGAGCGGCAGCGGTCCTGAGACAGCGAAGGGCATGTCCCCGAAGTGACACTCCATCTCGCCATGGCTCCACGGTTCCGAGCTCACACCCAGTCCCTTGCGCTCCTCTGCAGCCCATCAAGATTTGCATTCTGGGTCCTCCTGCTGTGGGCAAATCCAGCATCGCGGGAGAGCTGTCCAAGTACTACAAACTGCATCACATTAAGATGAAGGACGTGATTGGCGAAGCCATAGCAAAACTGGTAACACTTTATTGAGAATTTTTACAGCTAAAAAATGTTTTTCTTAGTCTTGTAATAAGCAAGCAACTAACTTCATGCGTCAAAGAGATTTGTTATTTTCACTGGATTTTGCTGTTGGCCCCCAGTTAGGAAAACACAGAATGGCCCTGGGCTTTCCTTTGTGAAACAAAGCTAATTTCTGTGCCTTTTTCCTTGAAATGTAGTCCACCTCCAGCTCTTGCTCAAAGTGTATCTTGTCTTCACTCTGTTGACTGGAACACTTTTAAATGTTTTTACTCCTGTTGATTTGTTTGTTTGGAGACAGAGCTCACTATGTAGTTCAGCTGGCCTTGAACTCACTATGTAGCCCAGGCTGGCCTCAAAGTCTCAGAGATCCTCCTGTCTTGGCCTCCTAAGTGTGCTATTATAGCACAATGATTGTATTCTTGCTGTGTATTTCTCAGGGTATTATCAGCACATTAACTAGCTTTCATCATTTCACTGGGAATAGTAGATACTGAGATATATTTCCATAAATGAGTACTGGATTTTTGGGGTGCTATATTGAACCCATGTCCTTGTACCATTGAGCTACACCTTCAGCCTAAAAGTCTTGATTTCTATTAAGTATGTTTCCTTCAATAAAGACACAACCTAAAACCTTAGAAAAGTGTTGATTCCTAAGCCGTTCAGGAATTAGCACAGAAATACATTATTCTAAAGCAGAGTAAAGAAACTTTAAGGCGTTCATTCATCTCTAAAGAAACATATGTCCTGCAAACTGTGCTGGGGACTAAACTCAGGACCTTTGCCCTGAGCTGCTGCCCCAGCCCTTTTCTACTTTGAGATAAGGTCTTCCTAAATCGGCCAGGCTGGGCTTGAACTTGCAATCCTCCTGCCTCAGCCTCTCAGAGTGCTGGGATTACAGGCATGCACCACCGCACCCAGCCTGCAGACTTCTGTATGCTGACGTCACTGGTCCCTGCCGGGTTTGGGAGCCCAACTTTTCCAGGCTTTTTCATTTGCTGGCTGCATTGGCGAGTGGCGAGAGGACACAGGCCACTCTCCAATCTGAACCCCTGCGGCCTGCAGGAGGCAATTGTTACCCCCAAGGACAGAGGGGAGGAGGAAAGCGAGGAGGAAGAGGAGGAGGAGAACGTGGAGGATGCTCAAGAGCTGCTGGACGGCATCAAAGAGAGCATGGAGCAGAACGCAGGTAACATGCAGACGCTGGGCCACGCAAGAGTGGGGTTGTCGCAAGGTCTGGTTATAAAAGACAGAAATGAGAACAACAGAGGGATCCTCCTGCCTCAGCCTCCCCAGTGCTGGGATTACAAGTGTGCGCTACCACTCCCGGACCCCTTGAACTTTAGGAAGATACTTTTTTCTTAAATTTGTCCAAAAACTCTTCCTGTTCATTTTACCTGACATAGAACCTGGACTTCGATTAGGGTGGAGGAAAACAAGACCTTTGCACCCTCTGCAGGAACAGGCGCGGGCACGGTGGCGTGAGCTCACCCTGCCCTCACGTGACTGGGTTTGCTCTGGTGTGGCTGCCGCCACTCAGCAGCACTAGCGCCCCATCCCGCGGTGAGGGACCTCCCCACCGGCCGCACAGCCCGAACAAGGCTTCGTTAAGCGCTGGGGCGCGTCACATTATAGCTACCCAGAGTGCTGAGGCATTACGGGCTAGCTGCTGGGGTCGCCGGTGGTCACTGATTCGTCTGTCTGTCTCTTTCTTGTGGTGCCAGGGATCAAACCCGGGGTCTCTGCACTGAGCTACATCTCCAGACATCTTCCTCTCTCACCCTTATTCTTTCTCTTGAAACGGGGTCTCACTGAATTGCCCAAACTGGGCTCAGAGTTGCTGGGATTACAGGTGTGACCACCATACCCAGTTTGAACGAGTCTTTCAGTTTATCTGCGAGTTTGAACATAAAAAGGGAAGAAAGTTTTGTGAACATGTCAATTGCATAGTATCTGTACTGTGCATTGATTATTGTAAAATGCTGGCTTGTAGCTATTTTTAAATATGAACATGAGTTAACAGTAGCATTTTAAATATTACTCATATATGAAAGATAGACTTAAAATTTTTTTTAAAACCACATTTTAAATGCTCTCAGGCAGGGCTGTGTGCATTCTTTTTTTTTTTTTTTGGTGCTGGGGATTGAACTTGGGGCCTTGTCCTTACAGGGCAAGCACTCTAACCACTGAGCTAAATCCCCAGCATGTGTGCATTTGTTTTCTTTTTTTAAAGTAGAGAGGGGCCAGGCATAGTGACCCGCACCTATAATCCCAGCACTCGGGAGGCTGAGGCAGGAGTATTGCCTTGAGTTTGAGGCCAGCCTGTTCTACATAGTGAGACTCTGTCGCCAAAATAAATAAATAAATGAAATTAAAATAAAAAATAGAGAGGGGGTCCAACCTTATGGAGAACAGCATAGAGGTTCTTAAAGGAATTAAAAATAGCCAAGGTGGGTGCCACATGACTGTAATCTCAGCTATCGAGGAGGCTGAGGCAGGAGGATCCCAAATTCAAGTCCAGCCTGGGCAACATACTGAGACCCTGTCACAAAAAAAAAAAAGGGAGAGAGAGAAAGAGAAAGAGGAAGGAAGATAATAAATTTAAAATAGAGCTACCATTAGGCCTAGCAATTTCTCTTCTGGATATATAACAAAAGGAGATGAATCATCACCTTGTACAGATACTTACCACACACTCCCATGTTCATCCAACACACACACCCCCCAGAAAATTATGCCAGGAACGGTGCTATATGCCTGTAATCCCAGCACTCGGGAGGCTGAGGCAGTGAGTCTAGGCCAGCCTGAACTATAGAGTGACACCCTGTCTCAAAAAACAAAAAAAAAAAAGAAACAATAAAATACCATTCAGTCTTTACAGAGGAGGCAATCCTGTCGTTTGCCCCAGCATGGACAGACCAGGAAGACATTATGCTCAATGAAATAAGGCAGAGATGGAAAAAACATTACATGATACATTCCTGTGTGGAGCATATTTCAAAAGAGGAGAAATGCACAAGATTTAGAGAACAAAATATTAATTAGGACAGCTGAGGGGACAGGAATAGGGCACGGATAGATGGGGAGATATAGGTTAAAGGGTTCAAAATAGCAGATATGAGGGATGAAAAGCCTGCAGGTGTAAAGGACAAGGTGAGGGCCAGGTGAATAAAACTGTGCTGTGGGGGGGCTTTAGGTTAAGTAGATTTTAGCTGTTCTTGTCGCCAAAAAAGTAACTGCAATGACAGACGGATTCATCTCCTTCTCCATAGTAACCAGCTTCTTGGCTATGTACATCCCATAGCATCAAATGTACAAGCAGAGTTTATTTTATAAAACAAAGTAGAAAGAGGCAACTGCGTATCACAGAACTCAACCTTGGCCAAAGGTCCCAGATTATCTCTAGGGCGACTTCAGTTCTCCAGGGAAAGGGCCTTGGGCGGGGCCCTCTGTGCCTGCCGCCTGGGAGCCTGCAGGGCGTGTTTGGCAACAAGCCAGTGGAGCAGACCCCTTAGAGTCCAGCAGACATCTTGGTGCCTTGATGAGAGCTGTGCTAAAGGGGACCTCATTTCTGATTGTGCAACTTCGCCTCCACGAAACCTCTGACAAATGAAAGTAGACGGCGTAAATGAAACCAGCCTTGGAGTATTCATGATTCTCTTGATATTTTTTGTTTGGTTTTCTTTCTTTGTACCACTTTGAACCTTCCTGGGAGGTGATGCGAAGCTATTTGGAGAAATCTCTTTAATGATTAAATTTCTGAAAGATCCAATTATTACCTGAACCCTTTACTGCCTAATGATCTGTGACATAGAAAAGAAGAGAGGAGACGTGTTTTAATTAGATCATTTTATTGTAATAGGGGAAAAAGAGGCCAAAATTTCTTTATTTTACATCTCAGAATTCTTGATTAGCAGTGTATGGACGGGCTGTGTGCTGAATGTGACAGCTGTTCAAATAATGGTGACACATTGTGGTGGCACTGCACACTGTTGTCACTTACTGCCATGTCAGTTTGGGAACAGAATCCTCCCTCCTCACCCTCTCCAAGCAATTTCCAGGAACCTATGTCCTGGGTTTCCAGGGAACTAACGGTCAAGGTTGGAAATCCCCAATGGAAAGATGGTACAGAGCTGGGGTGGGGCACATTCCTTCAGAGTTAGGTTGAGTTTAATTTTATTTATTTACGTACTTATTTTTATTAGTCTATGTTTGTTAGTCTATGTTTACATTCCTTGTGGGGAGTCAGTACGTGTACCTAACACATCTTAATTCTTTTTACTTCCCCTTTCCCTCTCCTCCCTCCCTCTCCCTCCATCTCTTGGTCCCCTTCCAAATTTGTTATTCAGGTACAGAGAATATTTACTGAATGCCTAAATTTTTTGCAGTACTGGCAATTGAACCCACTCCCTTTGCACTGAGCTACATCTCCAGCCCTGATCCAGCCTGGGTCCTGTTCATTCTAAGCACATGATCTGCCATTGAACTAGGCCCTCAGCCCAGACACCTCCGTTATTAAATCATCTATTAGCAACATGAATATTGTTGTTACCAGGGTCTGGGTGCTGTGGGCTCCTTCCAGAGATTCCAGGTTCTTGTCCTGAACAAAGAATTGGATGGGAAAGAATTTACAAGTGGCCACACGGTTAATGGCAGCCACTTTTAGTGTCTTCCATTCTGATGTCGGAGCAGGGCCGTCCTATCAAAAACCTGCTCGATTTCATGCCTGCAGAATCAAAGATAGCATTCTCTGATTGGTTCTGGGCGCAGGGCTTGTGTGCATGTGTCCTGGGATCTCTGTGATTGATAGATCACGCCCACTTGCCCAGCCAGCTGGCCATGCTCTAATCTCCTGCCTCACTGTCTTAATTCTCACAACAGCCTCATTTAACCTCTGCATTATTCTACTTGCTCCTCATCATCCTTGCCCGAAAGTTGTGTTCACAGAGCACCACATCATGCAGACAGTAGCACACACTCCTGTTCTTCCTTCTAAACCAGCTGGTTGGATTCTCTGCTATCATGTGCTAGAACTCACATGTCATGTTCAAGATACAAAATCATCTATTTTTTACTTTAAGGGCAAAATAAAGGATTTTCAGTAATGCCTTTGGCTATACTGAAGGTTTTGCAATAAATTTAGCACATAAACCCGACATAGAATGGGCTCCATAGTGATATATTTTTTTTTTATCAGGTGAGCTAGAAGATCAATATATAATTCGATTTATGAAAGAAAAGCTAAAATCTATGCCTTGTAGGAATCAGGGTTACATCTTGGATGGATTCCCAAAGACCTACGATCAAGCAAAAGACCTGTTCAATCGTAAGTTTGAACGTTTGCTGTGTTTTGATTGTTTGTATGTAGGTTGTTTGCAACCTTATTGTCCAGAGAAATATTCATTCATTTAAATAAACAAAATGTTGGAGAGAATTTTTGTGCCTTCACTCATCTTTATTAGGTGCACAGATTTAAATTCTAATTTTATTTTGTTATAACATGAATACAACGTGAGATTTACCCTCTTAAACTTGTCTGATTGTTCGTGACAGGGTCCCACTATGTAGTTCAGGCTGATCTTGAATTCACTCTGCAGCTCAGACTGTCCTCTAACTCATGGCAACCCTCCTGCCTCAGCCTGCCAGATAATGGGATTACAGGCATGCAGCCTCATTCCTGGCTCAACCTCCTAAATTTCGAAGTACACAAAACATTTTTGTTGACTCACTATACTATGTTGTTCAACTCTCTAAAGCTTATTCATCTTGCTGGACTAAAAGTTTATGCCCACCAATTTGCAATTCTTTTCCCTCTAGCCCAGCCCCAGGAAATCACCATCTACTCCTCCATTCTATGAGCCTGACTATTTGAGATTCCTCCTGTCATTGGAATCATGCAGTACTTGTTCAATGACTGGCTTATTTCATTAACAGAATCTTCTCGAGGTTCATCCATGTTGTGCAGTGTGACAGAATTTCCTTTTTTAAGGCTGAATAGTATGCCATCATATGTATGGGTGTACTACTTGTTATTTATTTATTTATTTATTTATTGCAGTACTGAGGATTGAACCCAGCATCTTCACGCTGAGCTACATCCCCAGCCCTTTCTCATTTTTTTCCCCCAGCCCTCCTCCACCCTTTCTCATTTTTGATTTTGAAATAGGGTCTCGCTAATTCATTAAATTGTGAATTCTTGATCCTCCTGCTTCAGCCTCCAAGACTAATGGGATTACAGGCCTGTGCCTCCTCACGTGGCTTCTCCATTTTCTTTATTCATCTGTCAGTGGAAATGGAAGTTGTGAGGCTATTTCTGGACTACCTGTTTTATTTATTGCTAGTTTTCATTAATGATTGCTAGTTAAGATACAGTATTTGAATTTTTGCTGTGACAGGTATGTTAATAAATACAACTATGTAAATTTTGTTTTGTTAGAAGAAGATGACGAGGAAGAAGATGAAACCAGAAGCAAAATGTTTCCTGTGGATAAGTTAATTTTACCCGGTAAGTGTAAGATTTTTCTCCCAGATCACATTTAAGGTAATACTATTCAGCATGTCTTTTTATTTCTTTTCTTCTTATTTTTTTTTCTTTTTTTTTCCTTGTAGTACTGGGATTGAACTGGGGCACTTTTTATTTTTTGAAACGTAGTCTTGCTAAATTACCCAGGTTGGCCTTGAACTCAGAGTGATCCTCTTGCCTCAGCCTCCCGTGTGCTGGGATTACAGGCACGGGCCATCACACCTGGCACTTAGTTCTTATATTTTCTGACAGAGCGGGCATGGCACACCACATGGGGCCTTGTGGGGAGCACAGTGCAGTTAGGAGGCAAAGGTGGGAGGGAGGGAAAGCCTAGGCCAGAGCCCTTCCTAGGGTCTCCGTGGAAAGCAAGGCAGGCCATAGTGAAAGCAAGAGAGACCACGGGGGTGAAGGAGGGGCCTAGCCCTAGGCTGACTGAGGGCAGGGAGAGTGGTGAGGGGCAGGAGGGCCAGATAGCCAAATACAGTGACCACCTCATTAGGTACAATCTACCAAGCAGAGCTCTGTCACTTGCTCACTACAGTTAGCGAGTGTAAGACAGTAGGCATTCTGAATAATTATCTTGAGATACTGCAAAATCCTGAATTCTCTGTGAATCATGAAGAGAAAGCATTTTAAAAAATAGGACTGGTGGCATAGCTCAGTGGTACAGAACTTCCCCAGCATATATAATACCCTGGGTCCTAGGCTTAGCACTACATATGTACAAATTATGTACTGGGAAAAGTATAGTTTATCATTAAATGTCTTCAAAACCAGGCATGGTGGCACACACTGATCCCAGCATCCCAGACGCTGGGGCAGGGGCTCGCCATGAGTTCCAGGCCAGCCTGGAGTGCATAGCAAGATCCTGTCTGAAAAAAAAAAAATTTTTTTTTTGAAAATTGGAAAGCCAAGTATGCTACTTGTAATAGTCAATTAATTGAAATCTTTCATCTCCCAATCACTCTGGGAAAATAAATATAGTATTATACATGTTTTGAAATTCTTAGGTTAACAGAAGAAGTTTTCATCTCGATGTCTCACATCATGGAGCTTCAGCAGACTCGATTTCCAGTGAATATACTGGCACTCTTCCTGGGGTTTTTAGGGGCTATGCGGCCCCCTGCCCCGCACACATGAGAATTTCGAGAATCAAGTGGCCAACAATGAGCAACACGGATTAAAATAGTGGTAGTGTTGCTCACTATGTAGTTCAGACTGGCTTTGAACTCATTATGTAGCACACAAACTATGTGATCCTAAACTTGTGATCCTCCTGCCTCAGCCTCCCAAGTGCTGGGATCACAGATGTGCACCACCACCCTAGCCATTTACAGTACCATGAGGCCCCAGCTGGTACCCAGATGTACTAGTTAGCAGTGGCCCGTTGGTTCCCCAGCACCTGCCTAGCTCTACTCTACGACCCTGGCTCTTCTTCTCCGCAGAATTTGTTTGTGGTCTGGATGCCTCCGATGAATTTCTGAAGGAGCGAGTGATAAACCTCCCCGAGAGCGTCGTGGCCGGGACCCACTACACCCAGGACCGCTTCCTCCGGGCTCTGAGCAACTACCGGGACAGCAACACTGAGGACGAGACCGTATACAACTATTTCGATGAAATCGAGATCCACCCCATACACATCGGTACAACATGAAGGCCAGGGCCACAGGCACCCCGAGGAACCCCTAGTGCCTGCTCGGGACTGCGGGGGAGGGACGAAAAGGGACGTTCTCCTGAGTGCCCCTCTACCTGGGGACATGTGCTGGGAGGAGACGATGGTGTAGAAGGCCGTGCTGACGTAACTTTAGATGGAAGAAATGTGTGCCTCTTGGTGCCGCCGCTTAGGCCCTCCCGGGCTTCCTGAAGCAGTGTGCGTGTCTGTCCCGGGGCAGCGCTGCACGGCTGGTGCCCCCCGCCCTGCGCGGTACTGGGGATTGAGCCTGGGGTCTTTCCACTGAGCTGTATCTCTAGCTCTTTTAAAAAAAAAAATTTTTTTTTTTTTTTTGGAGACAGGGTCTTGCTATACTAGGCTGGCTTTGAACTCACTGTGTAGCCCAGGCTGGCCTCAAACCCACAGTGATCCTCCTGCACCACCACACCTGGTTTTTTTTTTTTTTTTTTTTTTTTTTTTTTTTTTTTTTTTGGTACATTTTGAGACAAGATCTCAGTAAGCTCCTAAACTGCCCAGGCCGGGCTCAAACTTGCAATTCTCCTGCCTCAGCCTGCCAGGCATGTGCTCTTCACAGATCCCCTGTTGGCCTTTAGTCTGGTCAGTGCACCCTGTTGCTACCCCAGAAAAGCGAATAGCTCTTCATTTTGTTCCTCCTTGTTTTCTGTACACGTATAACTCATTTTAGCACACAGCAGCCACTCAGGAAATCCGATCTGCCACCAACCTCCTCCCTCTCCCTCCCCTCCTCTCCCCTCCTTCTCCTTCCCCTTCCCTCCTACTCCCCCCTCCTCTCCTTTTCCCCATCCTCCTCCTCTCCCTCCTACTCATCCCCTCCTTCTCCTTCCCCTCCCCTTCCCTTCCCCTTCCCTTCCCCTCCCCCTCTTCTCCCTCCCTCTCATCCCTAGCTCCATAACTGGGCTTTCAAAGACATTTCGGCTCCCCTTGACCTGCTCAGTGCCTGAACTTCATTTCCCAGCCTTCAAGATGTTGACACTTCTTTCCACTCTGGTCTTGGGGAGAAACAACTGGCCCCCAACCCGCCATGGTCATTCACTGGCCAGGCAGATGAGACGGTGTTTGGACTCTGAGTATGGGGAGGGGAGGGCTAAGACATAGAGTCAGTAGGAGGCCAGAGTGCTCACTCCAGTTCTGGCTCTGCCTCAGTTTTTTCCTCTGTGAAACACGAAAATAACCACACTTGTAGGGTCATCACGAATGGTAGAAAGCAAAGATATAAAGTACCTGACACATTGAAGGAGTTTATTATTAGTGCCAATACTAAGGCATAAAATGATGCACTCTTAATAAATAGAAAGCTGGGTGTGGTGGCACATGCCTGTAATCTCAGCGCTTGGGGCGGCTGATAGCCAGGAGTCTGAGGCCAGCCTGGACTACAATAGTGAGTTCAAGGTCAGCCTGGAATAGTTAGACAATGTCTCAAAAAACCAAGAAGAAGAAGAAGGAGAAGGGGGGGGAGGAGGAGAAGGGGAAGAGAAGGAAGAAGAAATAAGAAAACAACTTCTAAATATGTAAATTCTTCTTTTCTGTTTTATGCCCTCAGCAGAAGTTGGGTTTTGCCCTCATCTGGATGAGCTTCTGCTTGTTGGACACTTTTTATATGTAATAGCCAAGAATTCTACGCCTACTAATATGGAAATTAGTTTACACTATTTAATTATAGAACTAGGAAAGAATGATGAATTTCAGAAAATAGTCATTGTCATCTTTTCAGTAAAGCCCAAAAAATTGCTTATAAAACTATCAGGAGAGCTTGAGGGAGAGGCGTTGAGAAAAACAGAAATGACAAGGAGGAATAGATGAGTGGCCAGTGTACCCCCGCCTCCTCCTGTGCCGGGCACATCTGGCCTATCAGGACAAGACATCTGGTTGAGAAAGCGATCGGAAAGGGGAGCGATGTTCTTTGGGGAGATGTCTCAAGGTCTGACCTCAGGAAGGTCTGCGACGGGACCCTGGAAATGTGCTGGCAGCCACCTTTTCTCTTTGCATGCCTGGACTGCGCCCTCTCTCTCCCCCGTGTGGTGGACTGCCTACTGCCCTGGAGTTTCCATATACACTGAGAGCCAGGTTCAGTGCTGGGCTTGAGTCTCTTGGTCCCAGTCCCACATTCCTAAAAGGGCAACACTCATGTGCAGGCTTGGCCGGGCACCTACCCTGGTCCGATCAGCATTGCCCCTGCTCCAGGGTCCGGGGTCAAGATTGCTGGGCACATCTCTCAGGGAGCACATTCTTCTAAAACAGAGCCCTCTCAAAAAAAACGCTTCAGGGCGTGTAGCAACCCCAAAGTTGTAATTACTCAGATAAATCAAAGAGAAATACACCTAAACTTGTCAGAGGTCAGATAATCAAGAGGTACTTAGTGTGCCTTTTTTGGGTTTGTGTGTGTGTGTGTTTTTGCTTTTTTAAGGGCTCACTTCTGCTCATAACTAAAACATTGCACTGCTCCTCCCTCGTCTCATGTTAGAACCAGACAGTGTCCGCATCTACATCTTAGTCACCCAAAACAAGGAGACAGGCACATCTGTGGCTGTGGGCAAGGGTGGCAAGCAATGACCCACAGATCGCTCTGGTAGGATCAGTGCTAAGATGTGTCCACTCCACACCATTCTCTTGGGACACCTTCTAGGAAAACCTAAGTCAGTGTGTAGTATTTTCTACTTCAGTGGTTTTATGGGAAACTTGTTGTCCAATAAGCCCTTCTCTTCCTCCTCTTCCGATTCCTCCTCTTCCTTCTCTTTAGTCTTGATATTAACATTAGTTACATATTCTGGAGTGTTAGGGTTTATATCTGGATGTCCCTTCAAAGCCTCATACACTCAAAGGCGGGGCATATGGAAGATGATGAGATCATGGGGTCCTACAGCTGGCTTGGTATTGGAAGGTGGGGCCTGCTTAGGAGATACAGGTTATTGCGGATGTGGCCTGGAAGGGTTTATCTGCCTCCCCAGCTCCTCCCTTCACTTTCTGCTTCCTGTACTCCATGCTGTGAGCAGCTGTCCTCTGCCATGCCCTTGTGCCATGCCAGCCTGCCTTGGAGCCTGCTGACTATAGACTGAAACAGAAACCAAAACAAAGCTCTCCTTCCTTAAATTACAGAAATTGGGAATTGTGTCTCAGCAATGAGAAACTGACTAAGACATGGATTTTGGACTTTTTCGTATCCAAGAAGGCTAACTGAGATGGTTAATTTATTATGAACTGAAAATCTATCCCAGTTGTTGATTTTCAGAAACAAATGTTAGAGAGAACCTTGAGGTCATCCTTCCTGGCTTCCAAAATGTACAGGACTTCCTTCTGTGGAAACCTGTGGAAGAAGTGTCCCAGCCTCTGCTTGAACAGATCCAGGGATGGAGAGCTCTTTAATTTTGAGGTGTCCTGTGCTAGTCAGCTTCCTGTCACCATAACAAAAACCCGAGATAGCTAACTTACAAAGAAGATGTAGGAGTGCTTCCCTAGCACGTGCAAGGCCTTGGGTTCAATCCCCAGCACCTCAAGAGAATAAATCATAAAAGTTTTATTTTGGCTCACAGTTTCAGAGGGTTCAGTCCATGGCAAGTTGGCCTTTGCTTTGGCCCTATAATGAGGGAGGACATGAGTAAGACCCTAACTGCTCACTTCATGACCAAGAAGCAGAAGAGATTGGGTCACAATTCACTTGAGGGCATAATGCCCCTGACTGAAGGACCTCTCACCAGGCTCTTCCTCTTAAAGGCCCCCCACCTTCCAGTGGTCCCGGCACCCCGGGACCAAGCCTTAACACATGGGTCTCTGGGGACATTCATGATCCAAACTATGGCACAGTCTGTTCCATCTACTCAGCCCACAGTGGTTATTAGAACTCACAGACCCAAGCACACTCTTCTTACCCATGACTTTCAGGCTGGTGTAATATTTGCTGATAAGAAAAGAAACCCTGAACTGTGCTGCCAGCTAGAAAAGGAAACCTTAATGTGGCAGCTTACATCATTTACTATCACAAACTTACACTAACAAAACATTCTCCCCATTGCTGGCAGGGCTGGCACCAAAGTGTGTGTCACTCTCTTTTCTCTTGGTATTTGCAGATGTAGGAAAACTCGAAGATGCTCAGAACAGACTTGCTATCAAGCAGCTCATCAGAGAGATTGGGGAGCCTCGGAATTATGGTCTAACAGATGAGGAGAAGGCAGAGCTGGAGCAGAAGGCTGCAGAGGAGCGCCTGGCCAAGGAGGCTGCCGAGGAGGCAGCACGTGAGCGAAATGAGGCTGCAGAGACAGCCAAGAGGATGGCTCGCTGGGAGGAGTGGGTGAGTGTGTGAGAGGCTGGGGAGGAGCCATTCAGGTCAGCTCCCTTCCCATCCTACTGAAGAGATGCCATAGAAATACCGAGACAAGATGGCCGGCTGGTTTTTTGTCATGGCTCACAAGCTCCTGTGTGACCTGACTGCTTCTAATATCTCTCTAATTTCAAGCAGTTCCACCACCTTCCTGCACCACCTGCACGACCAACTTCCTTATTTGCCTTATAGCTTTACAAAAAATAGTCTTTCTCTGGAGGCCTTTTCTGGTCACCATATGTAAAATTTATGCTCTGACCCCTTCCCGTGTTTAATCTCTTTTATACATTTTAACATCCCTCTATGCCCTCATTCTAATGTATTTTTTGTATTTATCTTGTTTCTTGCCTTCTCTTGGCACAGAATTTAAGTTACATGAGTAGAGGGATCTCTGTCTATGTTTTCCACCACCATATCTTCAATGCCTAGTACAGTGCCTGACACGTAACAACAGGCACTCATTAAATATCATGGAGAGGAGAGAAGGAGGAGAGGGAAGAGGGAGGAATGTTTTTATGCACACATACTTAGGTGACTGATTAATCCTCTTAGTATTAATTTCTAATGTTTTCTGGGCAGAGTAGACATTTTGATACATATTTTTAAACTACCCTCCATCAAGGGTAAACCAGTTCATATATCATTTAGTTCATATCTCATTTACCTGTTTCTCTGTACTTCCTCTCACCCTGTTTTCTCAATTTTGCTCACATATGATCAGCTGACAAACAAACCCAATCTCATATTCACTTCTCTGATCACTAATTTGACAACTTTTTATATGTTAGGAATTCACATTTCTTCACATTTTGCACAATTTTATCTGCCTGTGTTTGGGCTTTCTTTTTCTTGTTATTTTGCAAGAACTCTTGATTAAGTAGTGAACTAGAAATAGGAACAGCCTCAGTTGATCCTCTAGTGTTGCTAGAGTTCAAATCCCACTTCACTCTGCAGGGGTCTGGCTTGGCCCGAGTTGTTCCTTCTATCTCAGTTTCTCCACCTGTCCAGTGAGGATAACAGGGCTGGGGATTTAGTTCAATGGTTAGAGTACTTGCCTTGCAAGCACAAGTCCCTGAGTTTGATCCTCAGCACCGAAAAAAAAAAAAAAAAAGTGAGGATGATAGTGCCTACATTATAGAGTCATTATTGTGGTTAAAGAGTTACTTCATTTAAACTATGCAGACAGTGCCTGGAAAGTAGTGTGCACTTGCATAAATCTTTATAACATCCTTGTTTTTTTTAATGTGTTGTAAATAATTTTTCTCAATTCGCCATTTATACTTCTTTATTTGCTTGCTACGTAGCCCAGTCTTGCTACGTAGCCCAGGCTGGCCTCAAACTTGCAGTGATCCTCCTACCTCAGCCTCCTGAATACCTGGATACAGGCGTGCACCACCATGCTCAGTCATTTGCTTTTTAATACTTACAGTGTTTTCTGTGGCCCAACAAGTTTTATACTACTGTGTCAAATCTACCCATCTTTCCCCCATTTTGATGTCTGAGTCTGCTGTCTTGCTGAGGAAGATTCCTTTTCAAACAAACAATAGTTAGGACTCTTTACCATGCAAGTTACAGAAAAGGAAACTCAAGATATCATAGACATAAAGATGAACAGTGCGGGGGCAGGGCCAGCTTCAAGTGAGGCCTGATCTCGTGGCTCAAATGACATCCCCAAGGACCCGGGAGCCCTTCTCTGTTCTGTCTTCTGTGGTTGGCTTCAAGCTTCTGGGCTTACCTTTAACTGATGCCATGGCCAACAGGTGCGCTGAGTGATGGGCCTATGACTACCCACACCCCTAGGCTCAAAAGGGAGAATTCGAGGTTTTTTTTTTTAGATAGCGTCTCATTATGTTCTCCAGGCTGACCTTGAACTCACGGTAGGCTGACCTCAAACTCCTGATCCTTCTGCCTCAGATTCCAAATGCTGGGATTATAGGCATGCACCACCACACCTGGTTGAGAAGGGAGAGTTCCTAAAGGAAATCTGGAGTTAGGATTCCTGAGAGAGAGGAAGGTAGTATGCTGAGCAAGGAATACACAGGTCACCATACTAATGACCTCTGGACTTTCTAGTAGCACTCCTGTGATTTCTGACTTGTCTTGTTTTGTCTTTTCTTTTTCTTCACCTGAGCAGCTGGAAATGACTTTGGTATAGGAGATGATCCAAGATGGGCATGGTGTGTGGGCATGGTGGTGTGCTCCTGTAATCCTAGCAGTCGGCTGAGGCAGGAGGATTGAAAGTTCAAGCCCAGCCTGGGCAACTCAGTGACTTAGGAAGACCCTGTCTTCAAAAATAAAAAAGGGCTGACAGTGTAGCTCTGTGCAAAGGCCCTGCGTTCAATCTCCAGCACTGGAAAGGAAAAAGATCTAACCTATAGGGTGATGCACACCTATAATCCCGGCACTGGGGAGGCTGAGGCAGAAGAATTGCAGGTTTGAGGCCAGCCTGGACTCCAAAGGAAGTTCAAGGCTGCTCTGGACTACAGTATAGCAAGACCATGTGTTAGGAAAAAAATTTCTTATGCACTCTAGGGAGAATTATGTAAAAATGTTCTCCCCTTTCTGACTTTAAATTTACCCAACCGAAATGTTTTATTTTATAGAACAAACAACTAGAGGAAGTGAAGAGAGAAGAAACAGAATTACTAGAGGCTCGGTCTACCCCTCTAAGAAACTACCTGATTGCCCATGTTATGCCAACTCTCATGCAGGGTCTGAACGAGTGTTGCAAGGTTAGACCGGATGATCCCGTTGATTTTCTGGTAAGAGATTTAATTTTTTAAAATACTGATGTGAAAATAAAATATGCCTGAAATTTAGCAGAAAACCAGTTGAGATAGAGAAACTACTTGGTTATTTGGGAAATAGCTTGCAATAAGATCCCCCCCCCACTGCTGCTGCTTCTTCCCCTTCTCCTTCCTCCTCCTCCTTCTCCTTCTCCCTCTTCTTCTTCTTCCTTCCCTTAGGGAGCTCTTTCTCAAATGGGAAGAGGAGCAAGAGATGGAAGGAAGGGGGAGGGAGGGAAGGGAAAGAGAATGGGAAAAGGAAGTAATTCATGTTATGTACATGTATCGACTCCACACAAGGAAAGTAAACATTATGTACTGCAAACATGGACTAATAAAAAAAAAATGCTCTACCGTCCAGCTACACCCCACAGCCCTTATTTTTAATTGTAAATGTGGTAGGTGCCTGTAATGGCAACACTCTGAGAGTCCAAGGCAGGAGGATTGTGAGTTTGACCCCAGCCTGGCTGACTTACTAATTTAGCAAGATCCAGTTTCAAAATAAAGAACAAAAAGGGCTGGGGATATAGGACAATAGTAGAGCCCCTCTGAATCTGATCCTCAGTCCAAAAAAAAAAAAAAAAGACTAATAAGAAAATACCTTGTAAATTGTTTACTTTTTTCCTTTTAATTGTAGGCAGAGTACCTCTTCAAGAATAATCCTGAAACACAGTAAAACTTTGAAGATCTTGTGCCATGTAACTTTACAGAACAGGAGATCAACTTAACATCATCATTGGAAAAATTGCTTTCGAAATGCTTTCCCAGATTTTGGAATTTTTTTCCTATAAGCAAATATTCTCTCAAGTAGAACCATTATAAAAAGTGACATGGCAATAGATGACTACTCATTAAAACTTCCTTTGAAAAGACATTGGATAACATATCTGTTCATAGCCCACAGGACAAATACAGATTTAATATTTCGCCCTTAGATTAGTTCTATGTATTCTGCCTCTGCATATTCACATTTATAGTAACTTAATTTACAGATGAAGAAATTATATTATTCTAGTATGTAGGCTAATGATTTTGTACAACTTGTTATGACCCCATACTAATGATATTAGAGACAGAAATAAATCAAAATGGTTTATCTTTGTTGAGTGCAGTTTGTCAGACATGATTGGCTTTTGCAAGGTTGCTTTTAGTTCAGGATCAGGATTCCAACCAGGGAGTCAGAGAGAACTACAAACCTTGCAGTGGAAAAATTCATGCGGCAACACATGAATAGTAACATTTGTGATAATTAGAAAGTTGCAGAAGCCAGGCATGGTGGTGCATGCCTATAATCCCAGTACTCTGAGAGGCTGAGGCAGGAGGATCACACGTTGGAGACCAGCCTGGGCAATTTAGCAACTTAGTGAGATCCTGTTTCTAAATGAAAAATAAAAAAAGGGTTGAGGGTCTAGCTCAGTGCAAAGGCCCTGGTTCGATCCTCAGTAAAAAAAGAAAAAAAAGAAAAAGAAGTTGCTGGATATTTTTGACAAACTCTATAATGTAGGTATAAACTAGCAATCTGTAGGGTTTTGTTCCAGCTCTAAAAATCCCATAAAACTTCTGTAGTTGCCCTGAATGAAAAATTAGGTTTATTTTAATGGCATATACATTTCATTTCTTCACAATATAACCTAAATATAGCCACATTTTTAGTGGTTAAATAGACATAAAATGTCCCATAGTAACCATTTTAGACTTTTCATGGCACTAACTACACCCACCACCATGATCTACCGTCAGAACGTTGCCAGCACCCAAAGAAAACTCCATGCCCAGCAGTGGTCACCCCTGGTAGCCCTCTCCCCAGCTCTTAGCAGCCCCTGGCCTCGCTCTGTTTGTCTGAATTTGTCCATTCCTTACTCATTCTGGGATACTTCTATCAGTGGAATGGTACCATATGTGGCCTTGGGCCTCATTTCCTTCACCCTGCATACTGCAGGCCTGGGGCCCACACATGCTAGGCAAGCACTTTACCACAGAGCTGCAAATCTGGCTCTTTTGTTTTTTTTCCCCAGCACCACGGTTCAGCCAAGGCCTTTGCACTAAGTGACATCCCAGCCCCTACCTCTCTGACAAGGTCTCGCTACAAAGCCCAGGCTGGCCTCAATCTCATGATCCTCCTGCCTCAATCTCCCAAGGACTGTGATTACAGGTGTGGGCCACAATACACAGATTTTGTTCCTTTTTATGCCTGAATGATATTTACTGTATCCATTTGTAATACTTATTCATTCATTGAGGGACATTGGTATTCCTTGTAACCCCTCTGTCACTGTGACAGAGTCCCCACAAGCAGTCAGGTCAAGGGGAAAAGGCCTATTCTGGCCGCCCACCGCGTGGCAGGCAGGAAGCAGAGAGGGAGCACTTTTCTGTGTAGAGCCCCTCCCCCAACACTCCTGCCACATCAGGGACAGATGTTCAACACCAGACCTCTGAGGACACATTTAGGGTCCCGACCATAACAGAGCTATTTCTCCCTTTTGACTACCATGACCAGGACTGATATGAACACTCACATACAAGTTTCTGCTTGAACACTTCTCGATTCTACAGGTGGACACTAGGAGTGGCGTTGGTGACAAACAGCAATAGTGGTGAACTTCCTAAGGAGCTGCCAAACTGTTTCCGAGGGGTGGCAGCACTTTACAGTCCCACCAGCAACATAGGGATGTCTCCAATTCTCCACATCCTCACCCACTGCTAAATTTGGGCCTGGAAGGTCTCCTAGTTGAAGGCTTGGTCCCCAGCCAATGGTTACCAATGTGGGGCCTAGTGGGCACAGGTAGGTTACTGGGCATAGGTCTTAGAAGGGTGTATGTTGTCCCCAACCCCTTCTGTCGCCCTCCCTCTCTCCTCCTTGGCCTCCATGAGGTGGTAAACTTTGCTCTGCCATACACTCTAGCCACCACATTTTGCCTCAGGACAGGCTCAGAGACAATGGAGCCTGCCAGCCATGGACTGAAACCACTGAAACTGTGAGCCAAAATAACGCTCCTCCCTTTAAGTTGATTTTCTCAGATATTTTGTCACAATGTGGGAAAACTCACACATAAAACTTGTTAATTTCTGATTGATTGATTGTGTTACTGGGGATTGAACCCAGGAGTTTGAAATTAGCTATACCCTCAGCAGCCCCTCCCCACTCTTTGAGACAGGGTTGTGTTAAATTGCTAAGCAGCCTGGTCTAGACTTGAATTTGCAGTCCTCCTGCCTCAGCCGCCTGGAGTCTGGGATTACAGTCATGCACCATTATGCCCACTTGGCCCTATATTTTAATTGAAAATACAAACAAAATAAAGAGAACATGTCAACTGTTTTACTTATTTCTTCCTCACACAGAGAAGGTATATGTTCTACTGCCAAGCTACTCCCCACCCTCAATTGGGTAATTTTATCAAAAATGTAAACAGTTCTAAACCAGCATGGTAGCACAAGCCTGTGATGTCCGTACTCTGGTAAACTGAGACAGAAGGCTCAAAATCCAGTGCAGCTAGGACACTTTAGTGAAACCCTGCCTGTAAATAAATAATAAAGGCTGGGGATGTAGCTCAGTGTAAAGGCCCTGGGTTCACTCTCCAGTAATGCTCCCTCTCAAAAAATATACAGAGAGAAAGAAAAGAGTTAAAGTTTTAGCTTTTCAATACCTTTCAAAATTGATTCCTCAAAATCTGCACTTTGTGTATACTGAAAAAAGGGCTCATCCTGGAATATGAATGCAATGGGCCATAACATGAATTTCTTTTGCCCAAGGGCATTGAGCCTTCGCTCTTTGCTATAATGCAGAGCAAAATGACAATCACCTGTCAGCAGGGAGAAACAGCTGGATTCCCTGTGAAACAGCAATTAAGGATACCTAGTAATAGTGAATGTGTGCTCAATATCATCCACTCTGGCTTATGTGTTGACCTGTTCTTGAAAATATTTCTCCATTAATGTCAGCAACTGTGGCATTTCCCAGATATAGACTTGGTCAAAACACAAAACAGCAAGAAAGTCAAAGCATAATTATAACTTTCTACTTTTCCTAAATGAAAAGATACATTATATGATTTGTAACTTTGGGTTGTGATGAGCTTCTGCATTCTGTAACTGGTAGGTTAGAAAAACCAGTAGTATTTATTGTCGTTGTGCTTGCTCTGGCTGGTACCTGACGCCACAAGGGACTAGCTCCGGTACACCTGCAGGGCAGCTTTCTTCTTAGAGAAGGTCCGCATCTCCTCCTCCAGAGCGCGCCTCTTCTCTTCGAGTTTCAGGGCCTCCCTCTGCTGCACGCGTTCCAGGTGCTCGAACCTGGCCCGCAGCTGCCTCTCGGCCTGCTTCAGGACGGCCTCCTTGTCCTTCAGGCGCCTGGCAAAGGCCTGCTTCAGTTCCGCCTCCTTCCTGCAACAGGACTCCCGCAACTCGCGCCTCCGGGCCGCGGCCTCGGCCGCCTCCGCCTGCGAGGGGCCCAGCGGCCCGCTGCCCGGGCCCACGTCGGCCCAGCCCAGCTCGCACAGCCGGCGGCGCCGGTACAGCTCGTAGTGGCACGCGTGCGTCTGCTCCCGCAGGTCCTCCATGTTGGTGCACACCAGCATCTCGCGCAGCTTGGCGAAGTCGCAGTGCTCCTCGTTCTCCACCTCCACAGTGCCCCAGCAGTACTGGCGCGCCCGCACCAGCCTGCCGCCCACGCG